>VDFB02376846.1:0-60794 GCA_007258455.2 Sequoia sempervirens
TTACATTAATAATCAATAGCTTTTATCATTTTATTGCATTTAGGCACACTTCATTCATACTTTCATTAGTTTTGAGTGGGTACATTGCACATTTTAGCCCATCTCTCTCCTTTTAGGTGAAAAACCCTAGAAGTGCAAGAGAACCATGGGTACCAAAATCAGTGTCCACATTTTGGTGAACCCAAATTTAGAAAATTTTACTTCTGATTTCAAGTGCATTTATATCCTAGGAATATCCTGCATCAACATTGCATTAGGTTTTGCATTGCATCCTAGGGTTTTCAAAATTGCATTATTGAAAAGCTCATTTAAGATTGCATTATTGCATCTTATTTCCTTAGACAATAGTGAAATTTTGGATCTACACTTTAGATTTGCATTGTACAGTACAAAACACATAAGCATACATCAAAAAATGTAGAAAAAATTAAAAAAAACCCCTACTAAGACTAATTCACCACCCTGGGGGACTTAGTCCTAGTACACATTTTGCATCAGTGTTTTCAAAATTTAGTTTTTAGCTTCTTAAGTTACTATTCATTTCAGTTAATTTTCTATTTCTATCCAATTATTTTATGTTACATTCAAATCATTAGCATGTGCATCATTTACTTTAATGGCAATTATGGATAGTATTAGATTTTTACAATTTTCATTTTCAGCATTAGTTCCTAGTTCACTTAGACTAGATTCATCAAAAATACAAACAAAAACATTCAAAAATCAAATGAAGTAGTAAAAAAAATGCTTCACTTTAGAAAAACTATATCATCCAAACCTTTTACTAGTGATGACTTAGATAAGTTAGATGAAGCTCTACAGGGTGTGAACACAGAAAAAGTATCCCTTTGTCCTTGCTTGATTTGGGAGTAATTGATGACAAATTGGACTTAATAAGGCCTTGATTTAGTGTTGTGAGGTGTTTTACACATCCACACTAGGTCTTGAACCCTTGCAAATTCATTTATCGATGTCTTGTAAAGGTGTTACATAAAGTGTTGTAAAATACATTCACACTCCTCTAGATTGAATGGACCTATCTTTCCCCTAATTCAATGATATAAAATGTATTTAATTGCATTATCACATCAAATTAGGAGGCTTTTAAAATAAACTTAGTGTTAGCCTAGTGTTGTAATGTGTCTTACACATTCACATTGGATGTTGTGCCTTTCTAGGCTATGTGGACCTCATTCTAATGTTGTAAAGTGTATTTAATCACACTTCCACATTGAAATTTGTGTCCTTAGCCCTAATTTCCCTTTACAACATCATTAATACGCCCCTATGGCCCCATATTGTGCATCCCAAGGCTTAATTTGATCAAAGACCTAACTAGAACAACATAAAAATTGAAATTCTTCATCCCCTGACAATCCAACTGGCAAAAGAGCCCCTATGGGAGAAATTCTCCCATCTGGGAAAATTAGTCCCATCCAAGTGGGACTAAGTCACCCAACTTGGTGACTTAGTCCCATTTGGGCTATTTTTGAGGTTTGGGCAAGAAAAATTGGATGTTACATTTATTTTTCCTTCATGTCATCCTTGGGGATCAAATTAATAGGAAAATTAGGTGGATTTCCTATAAGTAAAAGCTTCTAAACCATAATTCATAACTTATTCATCTTATTCAACATTCATCTTCCATTTCAAGCCAAGCAAGGTAGGGTTTTAGCATTTCAAGTCATCAAGATAACTTTTTCAGATATTCAAGGGTAGATTTTTCATCTATTGCTACAAAAATTCAAGATCAATCATCATGTAAAGTCTCTAACTCCATTATTTCATGCTTCATTACATTATCTCTTCATTTTGGTTAATTACCTAAAAAGGGGTTTGACCAAGGCAAACCCCCATGCCCTAACATTCAACATTTCTCTCTTTCCTTGTGTGTTTGCAAATTTAGGCATCTTGAAGGCTTGGAAATAATTGAAGAATAGGTTGCAAAGTTGTTGAAGACATCTCCTTGTTTACTAAGTCAAAATATCCACAAAAAGTCACTTACAGAGCCAAAAATTAGAGTTTTAGAACTGAACACCTAGAGGAGTAGAACATGCAGATTGAGGGATTTCGTTTCCACTTTCAAATTTTTAGAAAAGCCAAAGTTGAATAAGTCACCAATAGTGGTGACTTAGTCCCATTGCACCTATTTTTTAGAAGTTTTTTTAAATCTGGATTCCCATTTGGCTAAAACTAGTTTCAGAGCAGTTTACCAGATCTGGGACTAAGTCGTCCAACTTGGCATAAGTGTCCTAGTTGGCCAAAAAATCAAAATTTCTAGAATATCATAGAAATTTAAAATCTTCATTTTGTCCTAAGTCATCAATTTCTAGGTGCACAATTTCTGTTTAGCATCTTTATCTTATTCTTTATTGCATTTAATCTATCATTTTGCATATCACAATGTGTTTTTAAACAACTTGCATATCTTAGGTTTTACATTAATAAGTCATTTCCTTTATCAGTTTATTGCATTTAGACATTGCATTTAGGCATATTTCATTCATATTTGCATTAGTTTTGAGTGGGGACATTGCCCATTTTGGCCCATCTCTCTCCTTTTAGGTGAAAAACCCTAGAAGTGTTAGAGAATTATGGGTGCCAAAATCTTTGTCCACAGAGGGCTTCCTCTCACTAAGTTCATCCACTAAGGATTGTGATTACAAACCCAAACAAACCAATAATAGCTTATCTCCCAAACCTTTTAGTAGTGATGACTTCAACATGTTAGATGAAGCCCTTGAGGACTTGATTTCACAAAATCCATCCACTAAGGTTTGTTGTGAGAAACCTAAAACAAAATATGTCAATGCAATTAAACCTCAACTTGTCCTTTACCCACCTTAACATATACCTCAACCTCCACCTAAACTCAAGTTTACCCTTTACCCACCTAAGCATGATGTTGTTGCTCACACATACATTACACTAGAAATAATCTGCAGCCACAACAACCCAACCCAACACCCTTACCTTTACCCAATCCCATCTTTCCTAGTGCTCCTCACTTAAATTCACACCTTAGGGAATATGATCTTGTTGAACAATTTAAGAATACCCTTGCAAAAAATCCCTATGAGACCTTCTTCAGAAATCACCAAAGTATCACTCTATGCTCCAAACAACATTGCAACAAATAGTGGTTCCTCCTGGTACAAATGCAAATGATGTGGTAGCTTTCATACAAGGAATGAATACAGTTAATGTACACATTACCTTCCATCAACATGAGCTCCCTCTATTATAATTAAGGAAACAAAATGAGGCCTTTATGATAATTTCTCAATTCAATAGAATAGGCATCAAAAGGACCCTTGTTGATAATGGATTTTTCCTTAATGTGTGCAGTGTAAATCTCCTAGATAGATTATGTGTGGATAAATCACAAATCACACTTGATTCCTTATCTATTAGAGGATTTGACAATATCACAAAGCAACTGCTCGGTGTGATTACTTTACCTATTATAGTCAGAATGGCTACTTTGCAAACTCCTATTCATGTCATGCCCTATGATATTTACTACAATATTCTTTTGGGAAGACCATGGATTCATGAGATGCATGCGGTGCCTTCGACCCTTCATCGAATAATGAAATATTTCTATAACAAAAAAGTTTATCAAGTTGAAATAGACCCCAAGCCTATTGAAAAAGGAACAACAAGTCCTTTGAACACTTTGATTCCAACATCTCACATAGAACCCCTTGAGATCAATAGACAAGAAAAAGAACACATGTGTAAATTGCTAGGCGATGATTGGGGTACATTAGAATTCACACCTTTCTTTATGAGAAAATACATAATCACATGAAACGAGGATGAAAAACAAGAACAACCAATGATTATGTCAACTTAGAATTCAGAAGAATCTTCCCAAGCATGTACCTCATCTACTTTGGAAGAAAATACAACATACACAACAAATTTTGATGAGATATATTATCAAATTTTGCCTAACCCAAAGGAAATAGAAAGAATTTATGGGAAAGTCTATGAGCTTGTGAAACAATTAGGATACAATGGTAAAGGATGTGCAAAACATGAACATGGAATTTGAGTTCCTATAGAACCTAATACACAAGAGACAAAGACTGGTTTGGGATATTATTTTTCTAAGACAACAAATTCCACTCAACGACCATCGCTCAAAATCAATACTATCACATGTAAATCAAGAATAAATCTTACATTAAAGCATCCTAAATTCCTAGATATGGATTTACTACCATCATGGGAATACTTTGACAATGATGAAGCTTTGAAACAAAATTTAGCTGCTTCTCATAAGACATCTTCTCCCAAGAGAGAAGTTACCTGTGTTGTGATCAGTACAAAGCATAACAATATTGATACCAATGAGAAAGACACAATCATGGAACCATATGATCCTAAATTTCCTAAGTCAATTGCACTCCCCTTAGGAGATACAATTGATATACCAATGGACATAGATGATAAAGAAAAGGTCATTAAGATAGGGAAGTGCCTTGATGATGAAGAACAAGAGGATACTGCGAATGGCTTCATTTTTTGTAAAAATTTTGCTTGGAAATATTCAGACATGCCAGGAATCAATTTGAAGATAGTAACACACAACATTGTCCTTGCTGAAAATGCTAAGCCTGTTTGACAAAAGATACAAAAAATGAACCCTAAGATAGCCTTGCTTGTTAAAGGAGAGCTTGAAAAACTCCTTGACATAGGTTTCATTCAACATTTTATTATTCTCCTTGGATCTCAAACATTGTCATAGTTGTTAAACCTAATAATCATATTAGGATGTGTACAGATTTTTGTGACTTAAATAAAGCCTCCTTAAAGGACGATTTTCCCCTTCCTAATATTGACATGATCATGGATTCAACTACTGGGCATGCCTTTTTTTCGTTCATGGATGGATTTTTTGGCTATAATCAAATATTCATCAACCCATAAGATCAATATAAGATGGCATTAACATCTTTTTTAGGAACATTTTGTTGGGTTATGATTCCTTTTGGATTAAAGAATGTCGGTGCAACTTATCAATGAGCAACGACATTGATATTTCATGATTACATACATAAAATCCTGGAAGATTATGTTGATGAAAACCTCAAAAAATCCTTAACAAGACAATACAATGTGAATATCATTCAAAAAATCTTTGAACGGATGTGTAAATACAACATGTGACTAAATCTTAAAAAGTGTGTATTTGGAGTAGATAGTGGAATTTTTTTAGGGTTTATCATATCTCACAAAGGCATTGAGGTTGACACAAAGAAAATTGATTCTATAATAAACATACCATCTCCTAGGGATATTTCTCAATTGCACACATTACAAGGAATCATTCAAGACATTCGTTGTTTTGTCACCTCCTTAGCTGATCAAACGTTACCTTTCACATGTCTCCTCAAAAAGGATGTGCATTTTGATTGGAATGGGGATTGTAAACAAGCCTTTGAGAGTTTGAAGGAATACCTTGCAACTCCACCCGTTTTACAACCCACTATGCCAAACAAACCATTTATCCTTTATATAGCCGCATCTGCCCATGCTCTTCTAGCATTATTGGCTTAGCAAGATGATAATGGAAAAGAACATCATGTTTATTACATTAGTAGAACTCTAATAGATTATGAACGACGATACACACCAATTGAAAAACAATGTTTGGCTCTTGTATTCGCTACTAGTAAGTTGCAACATTATATATTAAATGCGGAAATCCAAGTCATGAACTTTTTTTATTTTCTCAAACATCTTTTTAATAGAACAAACTTATCAGGATGTCTAGCTAAATGCATAATGTTGTTGACTAATTTTGACCTTAAGTTTTTTTCACAAAAAGCAATCAAAGGCCAAGCCTTGACCGACCATTTAGTTGATGCTCCTTCTCCTTTAGCACTACCCAACAATGACTCTTTTCCCAATGATAGTGTGTTGACAATAGAAGTTCCTAAATGGGAATTATACTTTGATGGATCCAAGTGTAGAATAGGCTCTAGTGCTGGAGTGATATTAGTTCCACCCATAGGAAAACCTATTCCCTTATCATATCGATTAAATTTCCTGTGTATGAATAACATAGCTGAATATGAGGTGTTAATTGTTGGATTACGTGTTGCCTTAATCATAGGCATCAAAGATATTAACATATTTGGTGATTCCCAATTAGTGATCAAACAAATAAATGACATCTATCAAGCTAAAAATGAAAAATTATTGAAATATAAGGATCTCACAATGACATTATTGGCACAATTTGAATCATTCACCATTGACAACATCCAATGGAAAGATAATCGACATGCAGATGCAATGGAGAGTGTTGCTTCTCTTATATCACCCCAAGATCCTTCACAGGATGTCACATTCACTTTTCATAATCATGAAACCCTCAATCGATGATAACACTATAGACACGTTACCAACAATTAAGGAAGATTCGAGTGAATGGTATGATGCCATATAAAATTATTTAAAAGATGGTACCATTCCTGAGCCTACAACAAACAACACTTGAGCTCGTTTAAAATAGTTAGCAATCAAGTACATAATCCTTGTCGATGTGTTATATAGACGATCCTTTGATGGCATTTTATTTAGATGTTTTAAGGATTCTGAAATCAATATGGCACTTGAGCATCCTCACGCAGGTAGTTGTGGAGGTCATTTTGGAGCGAACACCTTAGTACAAAAACTCATTCTTACAAGGTACTACTAGAAAAATATGGAAAAAGATTGTTATGCATATGTTAAGTGATGCCAGAAATTCTAGGAACATAGCCATTTGCTTCATGCTCCTGCTTCAGAGCTCTGTGTCCAAATCCATATTTGGTCATTCTCTATATAAGGCCTAGATATAATTGGGAAAATCTAACCACCATCTTCTATTGGACACACGTTTATCATCACTACAATTGATTACTTCACAAAATGCGTAGAGGTTATTCCTCTTCGATCTACAACAGTTGAGGTAATATGTTGTTTCATCCTAGAGCACATTATTGCTCACTTTGGACTCCCTTCCGCATTAGTCTCTGATAATGGTACACCATTGAAGAATAATTATATGAGGAAATTATTGGAGACCTTTAATATCCAACATCATTTTTTGACACCTTATTATCCACAATCTAATGGTTAAGTTGAATCAACTAATAAAGTCTTTGAACAAATTTTGAAGAAAACTATTAATAACAATCATGGGGATTGGCACACACAATTACACTATGCACTTTGGGCTTATCGCACAAGTGTTCGATCCTCCATCAGAACCACACCTTGTAACCTTATTTATGGTACTGAGGCAATCATTCCCTTGGAGTTAGAAATCCGACATTACAGATTTCTCTTCAAGATATTGTTGATAATGACACTTATAAGGCACAAAGATTACACCAACTTGAAATGCTCAATGAACAGTGCATTAATGCTCTTGAACATCTTCAAGCTTATTGCAAAAGGAAAAAATGCTATTACAATCTCAACATTATCCCTCACACATTCCACAAGGGTGACTTAGTTCTATCTGCAAATTAGCGCAACATCAATGCCGACCCAAATGAAAGAGAAAAATTTAGTCCTAATTGGTTAGGACCATACATAGTTGACAAAAAATTTGAGTCTGGTGCGTATGTCTTAACAGAACTTGATGGCACACCTCTTAAGGAACCTATCAATGTCATGCATCTACATCGGTATTATTTCTAATCCCTTTGAATAGTATGAAAGATAAATCAATGTTGTTAAAGCTATTGGGTCGTATCCTATATGATTTCACATTGCTTTGTTCTTGAAAAACAATTACTTGTGTGTCTTGAGCACTAAAGTGATTATCTAATTTATTTTTATAATTACATTAGGTTTCATACTATTCAATTTCATCATGTGTGTTATGATAAGTTAAATAATTAATAGATTTTTAATTTAGCATAACATACTTAATCATCATGTCGTATCTAGAAAAGAAACTACAATAAGTTTTAATTAGATCACATAAGCTTTGTTAAATCATGAAGACATTAATTAAATAATTTCACAAAGGTTATTTAATTAATCACATTGCTATTTAATATTCAACCACATTAAGAAAAGTAATAAAACATCAAATTCTCATATATATATATATATCAAAAGGTTTTTTGTACATGTCATCAAAATATACAATATCACTGAGGTCTGTAGGTACTTGACCCCTCGAGATCTAGTACTCATGATCCAATAGTAGGATGTTGGGAGATCTGGTCATATGTGATCATGACTGTGATCCGCCAAATTTGAGTGAAAAATCTAAGCCCTATATCCATCCAAGGGCCCCCTGCTACTCACCTACTATATGATCCCTCTCCACTTGTAACTATGCTACCTCTGCCTCTAGTCTCTTCACCTCTGTTGGAGTCTAGGATGACTGTCCTGCAGTCTCAGCTCAGTGGATTCATCTACTTAGACTCTCATATGCTACCTGTAATCTAACGAATGGCCTGAGTGACTCTAGATCCTACTCCACAATAGGTGGGGGAACATAATCTAAGGACATCTCCTCCTCATCGATGGATATTGGCACTATCTTTGCAGTTGCTTGACGGTAAAGCTCCCGCCAATCTCTCATCACTCCCACAAGGTAGAAATAGTACACAATTAGTACACATCATCATAATATATATAAAGAGCATAAACACTAAAATACATGTATAAAATCAAATGTCATCACCTATATCTCTGGTAGGATGAGAAATATCAACCTCGTTCGGTGCAAGGGGCATGGACAATGTGCTAGCCTCTCCATGGCTATGGGTATTGATGCTTGCTGCAATCACTACTTGTAATCTAGTCATACGAATGGGAGAGAGCTCTCCCCACTCATGTTGATCCTTAGTTGGTCCCTCATCACTCTCACTTAGAGGTGGCTTCTCCTCTTCATCCTCCTCTCCCTCCTGGCCATCATAGTTAGGATCTATATCCTCATCGTACTCATCATTAATGACATCAGTAAATATGTCTGTAGCTCTGTATCATGTTTGATCAACCCTATCCTTTCTGTCATCTCCCTCATCTGGAAATGGTCTTGTATCCCCTGTAGGCTCATCAATCAGATATACAAGAGTTGGTCATGATATTGTCCACCACTCCTCATAATCCCATGTGGTACCGACATCGTTTGCGTCAGAGACTAGATGATGATTGTAATATGAGAAATCAGAGTTTCTCTTGACTACATGGTCTAGAGTGACCCACACTGGATCACCTAGTCTTTGAGCACTTCACACTGACCTCCTGAAAAAGGATCATGCCCTAGGTGGCCTCTAAATCTGTCTGAACTGCCACATGACTCAATCATAGTAGAAGGGATGTACTACATGATCATGTAGTCCAACTAAAAATTTGTCTAACTGTAGTCTCCTCAATTGTCTCATGTGAACTGGACACTGTAGCGTCGGTTGATAAGGTCTCCACAAGATCTCATCCTCCTCTAGTTGGTCAAATCTCACTCTCCAAAAATGTAAATCCCCATACTTCCATAACCGTCATAGAGGATAGCCGAAGGCCCGAGGATACCCCACTACTATAGCACATGGGAAGTCGACTGGTCTAGTACACATGATATGCTCTAGGCACCAAACCTGTAGAAGCGTGTAGTGCACCATCTTGTTTTCCTCTTAGAAAATGAATCGACCAAGATCATAATATAAATGAGCTAGGCTACAATGCCCCCAGGCATATACTGTTTGGTACTTCGCCATCTCATGAATCAAATGAACTAGTCCTCCCTCAAGGTGTGTTGCCTGCCCATCTGGGATGAGTACTAGTTCCACTATATGCATCATGATCTATCTCACAACTGGGGCTCATGAATATAGTATCATCACTAGGTCAATTTGTCCTCTTAGTCACTCATCATACACTAGCCCATCTAAATGATACTACATGTCAGCCTTCTATTCATAGATGGTGTGATCTCTCTAGAATTGTACCTGCTCTCCTCGAATAGGAACTCAAAGAATGGAATGCATGTCCTCCAAGGTAATCATTATCTCACCTATTGAAAGGTGGAATGTGCACCTGTCTGCATCCCAATGCTCACATAGCACCATCATGATAGCATCATGGTACCTTATGGGGGGCATGAGGTACACCCAATAGATACCCATAGCTTGTAGGTGCTTTGTCTCCTCTGATGTAAGTGTTGGGGCCAAATCTCTCAGAAAACTCAACTGTCTACCCCTAGACACTATTGTGAATGGGTGGGTACCTATCAAAAACACAAAAAAAATATTTATAAACTATCTAACATCTTTAATTTTTACTTTATTCATCATGCAAGTGTACTAAATTTCATCTAGTGTGCTTTCCAAAAGGCCCTAGACACTTTAGAACCCTTTTGGGACACTTTGCAAAGAAACGAGACACTTTGCAAACAAAAGAGACACTTTGTGAACAAATGGGACACTTCACAAAAAAGGGGGCACTTTGCAAACTTTTTTTCCAAGATCCTAAATTAACCTAGAAATGCATAAAAATCATTAAATAATTGCATAACACAGGTAGCAGAATTGACTCACCTCATGATGACACTCACTACGTGCCACCTGGTCCCATAGAATGTCCAATCTCATAGGCCTATAGTCTTGTCTAATCAACATCTTTCTGTCTTCTCTCATCACTCTCATGCTACAAGAAGGTAAAATGAAATAGTAAGTAAAAAATTACTTCACTTTTACCTCTTTTAACCCTTTTAACTCTTTTCACTCTTATGTATGAAATTAGGGTTTTTCCTATCTTACGAGCTAACAAAGTACTTTTTATTCATAACAACATAGCAAGTGCTAGTGAGCTTCATTTTCGATGTCATTTGATGCATTGGAATCATGATCCCCAACCCAACATCATCAATTGTCTATCGTTATGTGGCATGGTACTTAGATATGCCCTACAATATGATGTTCCTTATTCGATGTGGCTAGTTTGCTACCTTGATTCCACATCCGTAGAGCAAGTGAAATCAAGGGGGGGCATACTTCTACCCTCGAATTTGATTTCTAGAAGTTAGATAAAATGATTTTTGGACATCTAACAAATTTGTGTTGCAGGATGCAGTTCCTAATGTTGTAGTTTTGCAAATAACTATACTAGGGGCTTCATTCTCTCGTCTTTTGAATGAGTATCCTTTTATGAAGTAAAGTGTATTGTTTAGAGTCCTCTAGCTTGCATATGCACGTAAAGTCATATGGGTACTAAATTTGGGGCTAAATGTGTCACCAACAATTATATAATCTTGAAGAAAGAGGCAATTTTGCGCTAAATTTGGTCCTATTTTAGACACCCTTGCATTAATCACCCTTTTAAAAATAGCATTTATAGGCCCCTAATACTCATTATTTTGGACTTTAAGGCCTATTCCACTCACAAATCATACAAATCCTAAAAAAAAACATTCAAATCATTCAAATTCTAGAAAGCCCACCTCAAAAACCCCTGGTGGGACTAAGTCACCCAGGGTGACGACTTAGTCTCTTTTGGGGGATTTTTCAATTTTGAGCAGGAAAATCACTAACTTAACTCAAATTTCTGATGGATGTCGTCCTATGATACCAAAATAATGAATAATTAGGTATTGATGCCTATAAATATGTTTTTATGTCATTTTTCACAACATTAAGTCATTTTAACAAAAAAATTCCAGAGTCAAGTGTTGAATATCTTTCACAAGAACATTTACTAGTCTATCTACAACAAAGTTGAAGCTTTAGGGTAGCAAGTTAGGGATTTTGTAGGTCTTAAAGATCACTTTCTGGTCCAATATATAACATTGCAAAGGGTTGATTATGGATGCCTATGGAGAATCATGGAGAAATCTAGGTTGAGGAGATGCACCTAGCCATCAAATCAATCCTAAGGACTTATTTTCAAAGTGATTCCATCTTCCATTTTCTCTCTATTTTCAGTCTAAGGAAGGTTTGGATGTTATTAAGATTCATTTCTAATGTGATTTAGGGTCTCTTGGAATGAGTCTTGCATCTTTCTAGTTTCATTTATGCATCTTATTCTTGCATGTTAGAATAGGGTTGCATCTTATATTCAGATTTCCTAGTCTTAGATACACTTAGGGCTAGGGTTTTATGTATAATTTATCATATCTTTCAAGGCTTAAATACTAACTAGGGGTTTGACTAAGGAAAAACCCCCCATTAGAAACCAAATAATACTTTGTTTTGTAGGTGTTTCTGTAGACTTGGATCTGGCGTTTCATTAGAAAATAGAGTGCAGACTAAGGGCTTTGGTTTCCACTTTCAAATTTGCTGGAAAAGATGTTGATGTGTTTTTTATGCACTTATCAACACAGGTAATGCATAGGTGCATCACCTCTCTTGAAAGACAATCTTCCACAATCAGATTGCAGAACACTATCCCAAAGTCTCTAATGCCAGGTCTTGATAGTGCTTGGAATATCTCAGTTGTTTGATGTGATTTTCTGGAATCACAAGGCAGTCTTATGGATGAGTTAAAAAGCATGGGAAGTTGGGTTTGCAAATGTAGTTTCAAAGTGTTGGAAGTGAATGAATAGTGGTTGTCCATGCAAAACAACAAGTTAAAACTCATCAAGTTCATCTGATTTAGCTTCATGGTGATGCTTTGGATCCTACTCTAACCAAGGATTAAAAAAAATAGCAAAAGGAGAAGGGTTAAGAAATTTGTTCTAATCCTAAGCTATGAATGAATAGTGACAATGGTGGCTACTAAAGTAGACAGGTTTCCTAAACTGAGTTTTGTTTGACCAAGAGAAACCTACAACTACACAAAACCAGTGCAATCTTCTAAGGTCTGCTGATTTTTAAATTACACATACACATCATGAACATGCAATTGAACTAGGTTGCAACAATGACAGAAAGAAGCCCAGGCTAACTTTGCACAACACCTTGTCATCAACAAGTGCTAAAAGTATGGGATGGAAGCTCATCAAATACTATAACAGCAACACCATCATAACAACCATTCAAGAAACTAATACTAAAACTAACATAGAAGGTAGAACCATGCATGCAAGATGAGCAAAATCAAAGAGAACATCCATAAAATCATGCAATGTTGTCTTCTATTGCTGCAAATGCTTTTTACAACAGCTCTCCAACCCTTACAAATGAGGGGCAAGCCCCTATTTATAGTTTTCCAAAGCCCAAATAAATGGCTAGGATTAAATTACATTGTGTGGCCCATATTTGATTACAATAGGGTTTCACCTACCCCATAATATCCAACAATTTTAAAATACATCTTTGTCTTTTCCCTATTTTGTCATCTAGTGCTCAGGTGCTGTAGCAATTTCGTCATTTAGTTGATTGCCCTTTTCACTGTAGCAGAAACTGCCTAAAGGTTGTCTTCTTACTTGATGTGTTTGTAGTGTTCTTCCTTGGATCAAATGAGCTCGTTGATGATTGGCATCAATGGATTGGTTGCCCCTGATTCAGGCGAACAACTCCCTTATGCTCTCTTCAAGGCCACCCCCTTACATTTTTGTCATTGACTTCCTTGGCAAAAGCCTTCTTCTAACACTGACCCTATTGGTGGGTGTTAGGGGGAGAGGCGAACATGAAATGAATGGTGACAGGAGCTATGCACATTCCTTGTTCAACTTTCTTAATGGGTCTCCTTGACAGACCCGCAGTAGGCTTCTTGAATCCTACATACATGAAGTATCGTAAGTGCTTTCATACACAAATCAAGGAAAACATTAGTCAAATCTTGCAAAATCCTTGTTAGATCCATCCATGCATAATCAAAAGATCATAATATTCATATTTGGAGCTCATTTGGACCATAAACATCAATGTGGGCCCAAGGGGGTGAGCGGAAAACAAGGGACTGCAAATCGAAAGGGAAGTTCCCAGACCTCACAAAACATAGCAAAACCGAGATTTTTTAACTATAGCGCATGGGAAAAGGGGAAGGAAGAGTGCCCAGAAAAACTTCCTTAAGATTGGACTCATTTGACAAAAAACTGGAAGCTCAAAACGGCCACAGAGGGAAGGAGTCCCAAAAATAGCCACGGCGGGGGCGGGCTCCGGAGGCCGGGTTGCCAGGGCTCCATAGATGTTCAAAATGACCATGGAGGGACGGAGTCCCGGAAACGACCACGGAGGGGCCGAGCTCTGGATGCCGGGTTGCTAGGGCTCCACGGATGTTCAAAACGGCCACGAAGAGGTTGGGCTCAAGAGGCCGGGTCGCGGGGGCTCCACGGATGTTCAAAACAGCCACGAAGGGACAGAGTCCCGGAAACGGCCATGGAGAGGCCGGGTCGACGAGGCTCCACGGATGTTCAAAAACAGCCAAAGGGGGACGAAGCTCCGAAACCACTGAAACTTAATGGAACGTTGACAAAACCTTGGCAGTTCATTTAGGCACAACAAACACATCCTAAATCCACCAAAAAGTTGTCCCCAAAATAAAAAATGTGGAAACCGGACTGGCAAGGGTCCACAGATGTTTCTAAATAGCCAAAGAGGAAGGGAATTTCAGAGGAAAAGTTCTGAAACCACCGAAACTTTACAGAACATTGAAAAATTTTTGGCAGTTCATTTAGGCACCCCAAACACATCCCAAATCCACCAAAAAGTTGGCCCCAAAACCAAAAATGTGGAAACCGGACTGACAAGGGTCCACATATGTTTCCAAAACAGCCAAAAAGGAAGGGAATTCCGAAGGGAAAGTTCTGAAACTACCGAAACTTTACGGAACATTGAAAAAACTTTGGCAGTTCACTTAGGCACCCCAAACACATCCCAAATCCACCAAAAAGTTAGCTCCAAAGTAAAAAATGTGCAAACCAGACCGGCAGGGGTCTATGGATGTTTCCAAAACAGCCAAAGAGGAAAGAAATTCTGGAGGGAAAGTTTTGAAACCACCGAAACTTTACGGAACATTGACGAAACTTTGGTAGTTCACTTAGGCACTCCAAACACATCACAAATCCACCAAAAAGTTGGTCCCAAAGTCAAAAATGTGGAAACCGGACCGGCAGGGGTCCACGGATGTTTCCAAAACAGCCAAAAAGGAAGGAAATTCCGGAGGGAAAGTTCCAAAACCACCGAAACTTTACGAAACATTGACGAAACTTTGGCAGTTCATTTAGCCACCCCAAACACATCCGAAATCCACCAAAAAGTTGGCCCCAAAGTAAAAAATGTGGAAAAAAGTGAATCGAGCGATCAGGGACTAAGCCAACAGGAACAAGACAAAAGGCAGAAAAGGGATGGGGGACTTTATTTCTCCGTGGATTTGAATACCCTAGGTAGGTGAATTTGGTTAGGGGGATTTGATCGTTTGAACGAACATGACCAATTTGGGCTTGGAAAATGGGGCACACAAAAAAAGACATGCGCAAAGCAGCCTGTTGGGAGTGAAAAAAAGGGGGTCCTTGCCTACGGCGGGGAATGTGTGCAAAACATGCAAACAAATGGTGACTCGCTAGGGAAATGCTCCAAAGCATTTTGATGACAAATTAGAATCATGAACCCAAAATCTCTGGTTTTGACCTTCACGCTAGGACAAACAAACCAGATACCCAACTAAAGGATCAAAACCACTAGCCAACCCAACCTTCAGTATGCTGAAAATCCAATTGTGAGCAATTGCGTTAATTCCCATCCTTCAGTTGCTACAAGAACCCAAGCTCCATCAAGTCAAGCTACGTATTTTATTCTAACTCCAAAAGCATCTGGGACATTGCCTCGCTGCCAGTCAAGCGTCCATAGCCCCGACGAGGTTATCGTTGTGATTCTCCCGAACATTGCTCTACTGCTAGCCAGGCGTCCATAGCCCTGGTAGAGTTGCTCAGATATCCCTAAAAATTTGAATTTTCTCTTTCTTTTAATTTTTAATGTTTTCTTTCTTTCTTTCTTTTCTCTTTTCAGCTCTTTTATTTCAACCCGCAAGCATCGAAGCTTGCGCTCAGGGCTAAGAATCACAATGGCGCTGGAGCAGAATTTTAGATTTTTCACTTAACTAGACTTCACAAAAGGCCCTATAGTGACCGTTGGATTCTTAAGATGTGTAAGAGTTGTAATATTTCAGAATACGTCAGAGTTAGACTAAACCAACAACTTATCCTCTTTGAATCAAACACCCAGATCACTTGACACTAACGGAAGACCTTCACCATCCACTCTGAAGACTTGATTAAAGTTTGACAAAGAAATACGTAGAACAACCCCAGGTGATAAGTATGGTTGTTGTGTGCACAAATGTGCCTAGCTAAAAGGAAAGGGACCCCGAGTAAAACAACAGCAAAGTGAAAGAAAACAAAAAGAAAACAACCAACAAAGCAAGGAACCTACACACACCAACTAACCTAAGGAAAGCAAGAAAGCAGAGTATTTACAGGAAACCTATACTACTCAAAACAGGCTATGTACAAAGATATTTACAAAGCACTATGTTCAGGCAAAGCGAGTTGACATTAACACTCAATGGATTTCGTAATGCATGCACAAGAAAATGAACAATCGTTATCATTCTTAACCATGCAAATTTATCTTTATATTTAGAAAAAGGAAGTTCAACATTGCAGCACTCAAGTTCAATCACGTCATCATGAAAAATCAGCAATTGAGGAGGCTCATTGAACCCATGGTTAATCCATAAACATGTTCATTTTCCCTCGTTCCCATAATCAAAATAATAAGTGCAGTTATGAGAAATAATAGGGGCAAGGAAGGATAGAACTTAGATCTCATCACATGTAGGTGACAGTGTTAGACAGTCGAGAGCAAGCACAACATTGTTCGTTGCATCGGTAGACTCGAGCGAGCGCGGTGGAGGGTGCAACACTTCAGACATTAAGCTTGCATAAGGCTGGGGGGACAGGGTAGGAAACAACTCTTCTAATCTACCAATGGGATCCACAACCTCCATTGGTTGTTCCTTGAGGAAGTACACCTCATCTGCCTGGGTTTTCGTTGCCCAAACCTCTTCTTGATTGCTGTCTTCAAGGGGCAGTAGACTATCCCATCTCCTTTCCCAGGTGTCAGCCTTATTTTCGTGATGTTCAGTGTCATAGGATGACGACATACATGAATCTATCCTATTGCAGCCATCTGAATGTGAAGGAGGATCAATAGCAATCATGGCGGAAGGGCTCTGAGTTGCTTCTTGTAGCTCTAGTCAATTTTGTCATACTTGTTGGAAGCCATCAAAATACCCCCACCTTTGTCTTCTTCCCTTTGTTGTTCATATATCTCATTATGACGTTCACTTGTTTTCTCTTGCTCACTATCGCTGTAAATGGAGAAGGAGCTCCTCTCCCAATCTGGAAACTCTAGTGCATCACTGTTCGGGGGCTCAAGGAGTATGTATTCATTGCTACCATCTTCTGGGATGTACTCTTCCTCGACATGAGCATACCTCCACAGTGCAGCTCCCAATGGAAATAATTCATCAATTGATGGCACCTCATCAAGGGGACCAAAATTCACTACGCAATTTCCTTCCAAAGACTCACCAAAAATCCCATCATCCATGGTGTGCGAATGCTCTTCAAGAGGAAGAACTTCTTGGTGACTGGTGGACAACATTCCCACTTGATCTACTTCATCACTCAGAGGCTTGAGATTGTGTTGTTGTCCTTCTTCTATTGCTACCCCAACATCCCTTTGAGGCCTACCTTCAGCTGAGCCATCACTTGATTCAAGATTTTGGTCTTCTTCGATATGGGAAGCAAGTAGAGGAGGTCGGGTACTTGGCTGCATTGCTTGTTCTTTGACTTGCTTGATGGCTTCTTGGCACAGTTCGCATGTGAACTCCGAATGTGATGAATCATGAAGTATGCACCAATTTGGCAACAAAAACACCTCAAAATCCACCTGACATCTTAGTTCAGACCAATCCTTTACTAATCTGGAGATGAGCTGGTCATATCTTTCTGCTACTAGGTCCTCATCATCACTTGAAAAAGAAGCTTAATGGTAGACAGTCGTGGCGAGTGGTTGTTCCCACTCCTCCGAACTCTCATTTTCAGATTCTCGATTGTTGTCATTGACAAAGGAGAATCCTTCAAGTCTGATTTCACTTATGTTTTCATCATCATTTTCTATTTTTGCAAGGTTGTCATCCCTTTCCTCTTTCTAATTTTCAGCATCTGAGTTGGTTGTCCTAACATCCATGGCTGCAGACTTCATTGGTTCATCGTCACCTACCAATTGCTCTTCTTTTGGAGTGGAGGACTGCCCTTGATTGGTGGAGGGAAGGCCTTCTAAATTAATTTCAATCAGATTTTCACCAAGGAACCTTGCTGTCCTAGTGAAATCTACCTTTTCCTCCTGGCTTTCAACTTCAATGTTTGCTGCTCCAACATCAGCTTGTATCAAATTTCTTGGTTTATCCTTACTTTGTTGTCCTCTGGATGTTTACAGTTCTTCTGCCTCATTGGATAACTTCTCTTCATTGGTAGTTGGCTGCTCCAACTTGTCTGAACAACCCTTGGCTTGAACGATGATGTTTGTACATGATGAGCAAGTGAATTCAGAGTGGGGTGCATTGTGAAATTTGCACCAACTTTCCATTAGTACTTCCTCCAATCTTGGTCCATCCTTGCTACTCAAATGTTCCTGGATCAGCTCCTTGAATGCTTTGGCTACCATGGTTGTCAATTCTTCTTTCGGGTCTACAAGGGCTAAAGGCTGATAGATTTCCCAAAAGGGAATTTCTCCCTGCAAGACCCTTTCAATTCTGCTCAGAAAAGTGAGACACCCCAATTCCTTATGCCTGCGAGTGCAATGGATCTGACATCTGTCCACCAACGCAAATTGCTGCAATGGCTTCTTCAGTCTCTTATTCAAATCTGCATGTAGCTGAGTGATGTCAATTTGTGCATGCTGCTCCATTTTGACTCAGTTTCTACTTTCCTTCAGAATTTTCTAATTTTTTAGCATTAAAAGAGATCTCCCTATCTCAAATTTCTTCTTTGAAAGTGTTCTTTTTGATTTCCAACTTTTAGCTTTGTAGCCTCAACATGTCATGCCCTCCTTCTAGTGCCATTTCTGTTGATGGCATTAGGAGGAGGAGGGCATAAAATGAATCACTTCCAATCTTCAGCTTTGTATTCCCAATGTGTCAGCCCTCTTTCTAGCGCCAGTTCTGTTGATGTGTTTTTTATGCACTTCTCAACACAGGTAATGCATAGGTGCATCACCTCTCTTGAAAGACAATCTTCCACAATCAGATTGCAGAACACTATCCCAAAGTCTCTAATGCTAGGTCTTGATAGTGCTTGGAATATCTCAGTTGTTTGATGTGATTTGTTGGAATCACAAGGTGGTCTTATGGATGAGTTACAAAGCATGGGAAGTTGGGTTTGCAAATGTAGTTTCAAAGTGCTGGAAGTGAATGAATAGTGGTTGTCCACTCAAAATAGCAAGCTAAAACTCATCAAGTTCATCTGATTTAGCTTTATGGTGATGCTTTGGATCCTACTCTAACCAAGGATTAAAAGAAATAGCAAAAGGAGAAGGGTTAAGAAAGTTGTTCTAATCCTAAGCTATGAATGAACAGTAACAATGGTGGCTACTAAAGTAGACAGGTTTTCTAAACTGAATTTTGTTTGACCAAGAGAAACCTACATCTACAAAACTAGTGCAATCTTCTAAGGTCTGATGATTTTCAAATTACACATACACATCATGAAAATGCAATTGAACTAGGTTGCAACAATGACAGAAAGAAGCCCAGGCTAACTTTGCACAGCAGCTTGTCATCAACAAGTGCTAAAAGTATGGGCTGGAAGCTCATCAAATACTATAATAGCAACACCATCATGACAACCATTCAAAAAACTAATACTAAAACTAACATAGAAGGTAGAACCATCCATGCAAGATGAGTAAAATCAAAGAGAACATCCATAAAATCATGCAATGTTGTCTTCTATTGCTGCAAATGCTTTTTACAACTCTCCAATCCTTACAAATGAGGGGCAAGCTCCTATTTATAGTTTTTCAAAGCCCAAATGAATGGCTAGGATTAAATTACATTGTGTGGCCCATATTTGATTACAATAGGGTTTCACCTACCCCATAATATCCAACAATTTTAAAATACATCTGTCTTTTCCCTATTTTGTCATCTAGTGCTCAGGTGCTGTAGCAATTTCATCATTTAGCTGATTGCCCTTTTCACTGTAGCAGAAACTGCCTAAAATTTGTCTTCTTACTTGATGTGTTTGCAGTGTTCTTCCTTGGATCAAATGAGCTCGTTGACGATTGGCATCAATGGATTGGTTGCCCCTGATTCGGGCGGACAACTCCCTTATGCTCTCTTCAAGGCCACCCCTTACATTGTTGTCATTGACTTCCTTGGCACATGCCTTCTTCTAACACTGACCCTGTTGGTGGGTGTTAGGGGGAGAGGCAAACATGAAATGAATGGTGACAGGACCTATGCACATTCCTTGTTCAGCTTTCTTAATGGGTCTCCTTAACAGACCCGTAGTAGGCTTCTTGAATCCTACATACATGACATATCGTAAGTGCTTTCATACACAAATCAAGGAAAATGTTAGTCAAATCTTGCAAAATCCTTGTTAGATCCATCCATGCGTAATCAAAAGATCACAATATTCATATTTGGAGCTCATTTGGACCATAAACATCAATGTAGGCCCAAGGGGGTAGGTGGCGAACAAGGGACAACAAACCAGAAGGGAAGTTCCTGGACCCCACAAAACATAGCAAAACTGAGATTTTTCAACTATAGCACATGGGAAAAGGGGAAGGAAGAGTGCCCAAAAAAACTTCCTTAAGATTGGACTCATTTGACAAAAACTGGAAGCTCAAAACAGCCATGGAGGGACGGAGTCCCGGAAACAGCCACAAAGGGGTTGGGCTCTGGAGGCCGGGTCACCGGGGCTCCACGGATGTTCAAAACGACCACGGAGGGACGAAGTCCCGAAAATGGCCACGGAGGGGCCGGGCTCTAGAGGCCTGGTTGCTGGGGCTCCACGGATGTTTAAAACGGCCACGGAGGGACGAAGTCCCAGAAATGGCCACGGAGAGGTAGGGCTCCGAAGGCTGGGTCGCGGGGGCTCCACGGATGTTGAAAACGACCATGGAGGGATGGAGTCCCGGAAACGGCCACGAAGAGGTCGGGCTCCAGAGGCCGAGTCGACAGGGCTCCACGGATGTTCAAAAACAACCAAAGGGGGATGAAGCTCTGAAACCACCGAAACTTAACGGAACGTTGACGAAACCTTGGCAGTTCATTTAGGCACCACAAACACATCCCAAATCCACCAAAAAGTTGTCCCCAAAATAAAAAATGTGGAAACCGAACCGGAAAGGGTCCACGGATGTTTCCAAACAGCCAAAGAGGAAGGGAATTCTAGAGGAAAAGTTTTGAAACCACCGAAACTTTACAGAACATTGACAAAACTTTGGCAGTTCATTTAGATTCCCCAAACACATCCCAAATCCACCAAAACATTGGCCCCAAAACCAAAAATGTGGAAACTGGACCGATAGGGGTCCATGGATGTTTCCAAAACAGCCAAAGAGGAAGGGAATTCCAGAGGGAAAGTTTCGAAACCACCGAAACTTTATGAAACATTGACAAAACTTTGGCAGTTCACTTAGGCACTCCAAACACATCCCAAATCCACCAAAAAGTTAGCCTCAAAGTAAAAAATGTGGAAACCGTACTGGTAGGGGTCCATGGATGTTTCCAAAATAGCCAAAGAGGAAGGGAATTCTAGAGGGAAAGTTCCAAAACCACTGAAACTTTATGGAATATTGAAGAAACTTTGGTAGTTCACTTAGGCACTCCAAACACATCCCAAATCCACCAAAAAGTTGGTCCCAAAGTCAAAAATGTGGAAACCAGACCGACAGGGGTCCACGGATGTTTCCAAAACAGCCAAAGAGGAAGGGAATTTTGGAGGGAAAGTTCTGAAACCACCAAAACTTTACGAAACATTGATGAAACTTTGGGAGTTCACTTAGCCACCCCAAACACATCCCAAATCCACCAAAAAGTTGGCCCCAAAGTAAAAAATGTGGAAAAAAATGAATCGAGCGATAAGGGACCAAGCTAATAGGAACAAGACAAAAGGCAGAAAAGGGATGGGGGACTTTATTTCTCTATGGATTTGAATACCCAAGTAGGTGAATTTGGTTAGGGGGATTTGATCATTTGAAGGAACATGACCAATTTGGGCTTGGAAAATGGGGCACACAAAACAAGATAGGAGCAAAGCAGCCTGTCGGGAGCAAAAAAAAGGGGGTCCCTGCCTACAGCGGGGCGTGTGTGCAAAACATGCACAACAAAAGACAAAGTGGACTAAGTCACCAAAAGTGGTGAATTAGTCCCACTACACTTTTCTCTCAGAAATTTTTGCAGATTTGGATACCCATTTGGCTAAAACAAGTTTCAGAGTAGTTTCCCAGATCTGGGAGTAAGTTTCCCAGCTTGGCATAAGTGCCCCAATTGGCCCGAAAATTAGATTTTCCAAAATTTCAAGGATCTTTACAGTCTTCATTATGTCCTTCATTAGTTTCCAGGTGCACAAATTTTTTTTAGCATCTTTATCTTGTTCTTTATTGCTTTTAATCTATCATTTTTCATATCACAATGTGTTTTCAAACAACTTGCATTTCTTAGGTTTTACATTAATAATTAATATCTTTTATCAATTTATTGGATTTATACATTGCATTTAGGCATACTTAATTGATAGTTGCATTATTTTTGAGTTGGGACATTACACATTTTGGCCCATCTTTATCCTTTTAGGTGAAAAATCCTAGAAGTGGAAGAGAACTGTGGTACCAAAATCGGTGTCCACACCCACTATCTACACCAAAGACACATTTTTTTGGATTCAATCTCATTTTTTATTTTTGCGTTCGCTCAAATATTTTCTAAAGGACATTCATGTTATCTTGTCTTGTTAACGATTTTGCTAGAATTTCCTCAATGTAATCTTCCAAAATCTTATGTATGTAATCATGGAATATCAGTTTCATAGCTCATTGATATGTTGTGCCCACATTCTTTAATCCAAAATGCATCATAACCCAATAAAATATTCCCCAAATAGTTGTAAATGTTGTTTTGTACTAATCTTGAGGGTTGATGAAGATTTTATTGTATCTAGAAAATCCATCCATGAATGACAACAAAGCATGTCCTGCAGTCGAGTCTACTATCATATCAATATGAGGAAGGGGAAAGTCATCTTTTAAATATGCTTTATTCAAATCACAAAAATATGTAGACATCCTAATATGATTGTTAGGTTTTATGAATGCAACAATGTTTGAGATCCATGGGGAGTAATCTATGGGTCTTATGAAACCAATGTCGAGGAGTTTTTCTATTTCATCCTTAACCATCAAGGCTATTTTAGGGTTCATTTTTTGAATCTTCTGTCTAACATGCTTAGCATTTTCAGTGAGGACTATGTTGTGTGTTATAATCTTAGGGTCAATTCCTGGCATGTCTGAATATTTCCAAGCAAAAATTTCAAGAAACTCATGAAGCAAGGTTGCGGTATCCTCTTGTTCTTCATCATTGAGGCATTTTCCTATTTTAATGACTTTATCTTTATCATTGATGTCCATTGCTATATCCACTATATCCCCTAAAGGAAGTGTGTTTGATCTTGGAAATTCAGGATCATATTAATCATTGTTTATGTCTATCTCACCACTCTCTTTTTCTCCATATTTTTGTTTAGTGCTTATCATAGCACATGTAACCTTTTTCTTGTGAGGAGTAGATGGTTTATCATAAACTCCTAGCATCTTTTTCAAGGTTTCATCATCTTCAAAGTACTCTCATGATGGTGGTAGATCCATGTCAAGCAATTCAGGATGATTCATAGTGAGGTTGATTTTTGTCTTACACATGATAGTATTGATGTTTATCAATGGTCTCTTCGCTGCTAGTGTAATTTTAGGAGGACAATATCCCAAACCAGTCTTTGTCTCTTGTGTGCTAGGCTCTATAGGAACTCAAATTCCTTGCTCTTTCTTTCCACATCCTTTACCATTGTAACCCAATTGTTTCACAAGTTAATAACCTCTCCCATAAATTTTTTACATTTCTTTCGGGTTTAGTAGTTGTTTGTAGTCTATCTCATCAAAGTTTTTTGTATAACTTATATCCTCTTCAAGAGTAGATGAGTTAGATATTTGTCAGTGTTCTTCCAATTTCTAAGGTTACATGACCATTGGTTGCTTTTGTTTGTCATCTTCTTTTCTTGTGATTATGTATTCTCCCATAAATGAGGGTGTGAACTCCAATGAATCCCAATCATCATCCAATAATTTTGACACTGTTTGCATTTCTTGCTTGTCTTCTTTTAAAGGTTTTATGTTGAATGTTGGAATTAATATGTTGAGAGAACTTGTCATTCCTTTTTCAACTTGTAATCAAATTTCAAGCTTTGGGTCCATTTCAATTTGGTATACCTTGTTGTCATAAACATATTTCATAATACAATGAAGAGTCAAAGGCACCGCATGCATCTCATGAATCCATGGTCTTCCCAAAAGAGGATTGTATGAAAGGTCATGAGGCATAACATGAATATGAGTTTGTAAGGTAACCTTTACAACTGTAATAGGTAAAGTAATCACATCAAGCGGTTTCCTTCCTACATTTTCAAATCCACAAGTTGATAAAGAGTCAAGTTTCATCATTGATTTTTCTATTCACAACCTATCTAAGAGTTTTTTACTACACACATTAAGGGTTGAGCCATTATCAACCATGGTCCTTTTTATGCCTATTCTATTAAATTAAGCAATTATCATAAAGGACTAATTTTTCTGTCTCAATGCCAAAGGGGGCAGCTCATGTTGGTGAAATGTTATGTCTACATTAACTGTATTCACTCCTTGTATGAGAGCTACCACATCATTTGCATTTTTTCCAGGAGGAATCACTACTTGTTGTAATGTTGTTTGAAGTATACTATGATAGTTTGGTGAATTTTGAATTAATTCCCATACAAATATCTTTGCAGGAGTATTCGTAAGTTGTTCCACAAGATTATACTCCTTCCCACTATGAAAAATTAAACGAGGATCACTAGAAAAAAAGGGATTAGGCAAAGGTAATAGTATTATGACTTGGTTTCTACAAACATTATTCTTAGGTGGATAAAGGATAAAATTAGGCTTGTTTATAGGATTCGGTTTATGCAAAGGTGGGTAAAGGATAAGTTGAGGTTGAATCACATTAACTTCTCTTGTTTTTGGTTTCTCATAACAAGCCTTAGTGGATGGGCTTTGTGAGATAAAGTCCTCAAGGGCTTCATCTAACATGTCAAAGTCATCACTACTAAAAGGTTTGAGGGTTAAGTTAACCTCACTTGGTTTAGGTTCTTCATAACAAGCCTTACTAGATGATCCTAGTGAGAGGAAGTCCTTAAGAGCTTCGTCTAACATGTCTAAGTCATCACTACTAAAGGGCTTGGATGATATGCTTTCTTCTAAATTTAAGAATTTATTTAATTGTTTCTTTTGATGTTTTTTTTTGTTTGTTTTTGTTTTCTAATGAATAAGATCTAAGTGAACAAGGAACTAATGATGAAAATGAAAATTGTAAAAATCTAAAGCTATCGATAATTGCCATCAATGTAAATAATGCTATTTATAATGACTTCAATGTAACAGAAAGAAACTAAACTGAAACAAAAAAGTAACAGAGGAAAATAAAAGCTTAAAAACTAGAAATTTAACTCTGTAAACAACATTTTAAAATTTGCACTAGGACTTATTTTCCCAAGGTGGAAAATGAGTCCCAGTAGGGATTTTTTTGGTTGATTTTTTATGTTTTCTATGCTATAGGACCTAGATCTAGGATGTAAATGTAGTTTTTTAATAATTTTTAATGAAATTAAGTGCAAAAATGCAAGCTAAATGAGCTTTTCACTAATGTAAGAATTGAAACCATAGAATGCAAATTAACCAATGTAAAAATATAATGAAATGTTAAATCTAGGATGTAAATGCACTCCAAATCAGAATTATGATGCTCTATATGTAGGTTCACCAAAATGAAAAAAGAAAGCAGTGTACTCTCTTTTGCTTCTAGGGTTTTAGACCTAAAAGGAGAGAGACAATTTTCTTACTCTTCAGTCAAGAACAAACCCTTGAGATTTCAATGCAAAGGAGATTGAAATATGGAAAAGGGGTTGTTCTAGGGATTGAATGATATCTAATGTGGGGTTCACCACCAAGTGTAAACTTTGAAAAACAATGAATTGTAAACCACAATGTGATATGCAAAATGACTTAGAAAATGCCCTAGAAATGAAAGTAAAACATAATAGGAAAGCAAAAATGTAAGTAGTGTGCACCTAGAAATAGTTCTAAAATTTTGGAAATGTTGACTTTTTGACCAACTAAGACTCATTCGCCAACCTAGACGAATCAGTCATAGATCAAGGTTTTTGCACAAGAGTCTATTTCGGAGAAAAGGGTATCAGAATCTGCAAACAGATCTGATAAACATCTACAGTGGGACTCATTCACCACTCTTGGTGGATCAGTTCCATTCCACTTTTTTAGAAATTGAAAGCTCTAATCTACAATCCAACACCTCCCCTTCCCTTCCAACTTGAGTTCTAGATCCAAATCTAAGAAAAAACCTGCAAAACATAATTCAACTTGATTTGCTAATGGGGGGTTTGCCTTAGTAAAACCCCTAGTTTTTTAATTAAACCTTGATTGAAATAATGAAAAGTGCATGAAAACCCTAGCCTTAAGTGTGTCTAATACTAAGAAATTTGAAAGATGATGCAAACCTATTCTAATGTGCAAGAATATGATGCAATAATGGAAATGCAAAGATGAATGACTCACTTGCGATGATCTCTAATCACCCCAAGTGAGCTCTAATGATGCTTGTACCTTCCTTAGGATAAATGTAGAGTGAAAATGGAAGATAGAATTGTGGACTATGGAAATGGAGTGCACAACTTCCTTTATCCACACTAAAGAGGGGGAATGGAGGAAGAGGAATCTGATTTCACAAAGTTCACATCCAAGAACAAATCCTTGAGATTCTAATACAAGGGAGATTGAAATTTGTCAAAGGAGATTATTTTGAAGGCTGGAAAATGATAAAGTAGATTTATTATTAATGCAAAACTAAGAAAATGCAAAGTGTTTGAAAACACGTTGTGATATGCAAAATGACCTAGAAATGCAAGTAAATTGTAATAAAAATTGATGAAACTGAAGGTGTGCACTTGGAAACTAAAGAAGGATAAATGAAGGTCTGGAATCCTGAAAAACCTGATGCAGAAGCCAATAGGACTAATATCCCAATCTAGGCGACTTAGTCCCATATTTGGAAAACTGTTCTGAAGCCTGTTTTAGCCAAATGGGTATCTAAAACTGCAAAATTATCTAAAAAATAGGTATAGTGGGACTCATTTGCTACTAATGGTGTATGATTCCACTTTAGATTTTCTAAAAACCTACAAGTGGAAACATAAGCTCTTGGTCTACTCTTTTTGTTCCTCCAGATGTCTGGATCTAAAACCCTGATTTTTGGCACTATAAGTGACTTTTTGTTGATATTTTGACCTAACCAATAAGGAGATGACTTCAAAAAGTTTGAAACCTATTCTTCAATGATCTTCAAGCCTTCAAAGAACTCAAACTTGTTATCACACAAAGAGAGAGAGAGAGATAAAATGTTGATTGTTAGGGCATCGGGGTTTGCCTTGGTCAAACCCCTTTTACATAATTAAACCAAATGAAGAAATAAGATGAAGCATGAACATGAAAATAAGGAATTAGAAACTTTCCACGATGATAGATCTTGAATTTATATAACAATAGATGTAGAATCTACCCTTGAATGCCTTAGAAAACTATCTTGATGAATTAAAATGCTAAAACCCTAGCTTGCTTGACTTGAGATAGATAATGGATTATGAGAGAATGATGAATGAATCATGAATTAGGGTTTAAAAGCTTGTTTATATAGGCGATCCACCTAAAATTCCTATTAATTTGATCCCCAAGGCTGACATGGAGGAAAACTAAAATTAAAACCTAAGTTTTCCCACTCAAACCTCAAAAATGGCCCAAATGGGACTCATTTGCCATCTTGGGTGACTTACTCCCACTTGGATGGGACTCATTCACCCAAAGTGGCGAATGGGTCCCACAGGGGCTATTTTTCCAGCTTGGATGTTGGGGAATGAAGAATTTTAGTTTTTATGTTGATTTTATTAGGTCTTTGATAAAAAATAAGCCTCAAGATGAACAATATGGGGCCATAGGGGCCTATTAATGATGATATAAAGGGTAATTAGGGCTAGGGACACAAATTTCAAAGTGAAAGTGTGATTAAATACACTCTACAACATTAAAATGAGGTCCACATAGCCTAGAAAGGCACAACATCCAATGTGAATGTGTAAAACACATTACAACACTAGATTAAGGTGATAGTAAGTCCAATTTATCATTAATTATTCCCAAATCAAGCAAGGAAAGAGGGATAATTTTTTGGTTTCCACCTTTATCCCCCACTTTAGTGAGAGGATGAACTTGCTTCAAACTCATACTAAAGTAGAGATTCAAGAGGGGTCCAATTGTACCAATGTGGATGGTCTAGGATAACAAAGATAAAGGAGGAGGTCAAGCCCCGAGGATCCAAGATCCTAAGTCAAACCAAAATAAGCAAAAAAGGACACACACAAGGTGAATAATATGTAGAAAAACAAGATACACAATCATGCAATGTCAAGAATTAGAAGGGAGAGAAGTACAAATGAGCAATAATAAAAAGGTGGATCAAACTTTAACTCTTTATCCAACACTATGTGGATCAAATCTAGGTTGTTATTCTTGGAAACACATACTCACTTTGAGGTGATAGAACTCTTGGCTTTCCACCAGGTGAGAAGTCCTAAAAGGTGAGAAACATACACTTCTATCTGGTATGCACTCACACACACGTGGGTGGCTATGCAGAAATTCATGCCTTGGATTGGCCTTCCCACTCAACCATACCAAAGTTATACCTCCTGATAACTTTAGTAAGGAACCACAATGAAAACTATTTTGTAAATTCTTTTGAATGTCATGTTAAAAATTTGTTAAAGAGGATTTTTCTTTGTTCATGTAAGGTCTTCTTCTTAGGGAGCATGATGCCTAATGTCTCCAAGAGAGGACAATTCAAGGTGTCAGATCGTTTCCCATGGGATTCCTCATTCACATCATTCCATGTTAGTAGATCGTACACTAGTGGATGGAATCAAACCCAATGACACCACTAAGAAGAGGACACATCACAAGAAAAAAGAAAATTCATGCCATGAATTTTTTTCCAAAAGATGTCATCTATGTATGCCCCCACTTAAAGCGGTTGCTACACCATCACTATGAGTAGTTTCTTTAAAGTAACAAATGATAAATGCTAACATGAAATATAAGACATGAGAGCCAACTTGGAAAGCGCTATGCCAAGTCATATGTTTCCAAATTGAGCTACATCATGAATAAGGTAGTATGTCACATGTGAGCCAACTTAAAGCATGTCATCCACATTCAAGGCTTGCTCTTATATGTTTGTGAAAGGTTAACGAATAGCCAAAAGATACAGCGACAAGTGACAGATGAGGACAAAGCTAATGAACCCCTTGCCCCCACTTAGTGCAGGAAAAGGGTGATCTAGGAAGGGATGATGATATGTTGCTCCTTGCGATGAATGTAAAACATTTAACCATGGTAAGGAGCAACAACTAAGGTTATTTATTATGATGAGTAAACAAAGTTTCTACTTGATACATATGTAATGAGATATCTATCAGTTTCGGATGTACCAAGGTTAAAGTTGTCTTTGAAGAATTTTTTGTGACAGAGGTAACATTGATTGAAGGTTTTTTTTGTGAATGAGAATAACCAAGATCATGAGGATGTATAGGGACATGGATACCTTGTTCTATAACATCACATCCTTTCCCAAGTTTTCATCCAAAATGTTTTGTCACTTGTTTTGGATTTGGTGGTTGTTGAATTTCCTTAAAGTTTGTCTTGAGTGTTGTTTTTGGTTTTAAGGTGGTTGAAGTGGATGCCTTTGAATTTTGTATTGCCATTACTAGTTTCTCATTTATCGTTATAGACTCTTTTGTTATGATCTTGTATCCTCCCATGGATAAAGGTATGAAACCAAAGGTTTTGAAAGAATCTTCCAATAACTTTGTGGCTTCCTCAATTTTCTTTTGTCTCTCTATATCCTTTTGCTTGATACTGATCATAACACATGTAACCTTTTTGTTTTGAGGAGTAGAAGGTGACTCGTCATAAGATCCTAAAATTTTCTTCAAGTTTTCATGATTGTCAAAGCATTCCCATGATGGTGGTAGGGTATGTGCAAGATCATGATGGGCCAAAAAGTGGCAATATGATGGGTATTTGTAGGGTATGTGGCTAACAACTTTTTTTTAACCAAAATTGATGAAACAAAAAGGGTTTTTAAAGGAGATTCTCAACTTTCCACCAATATAAATTATGCTTTACTTTGAATTTAATATATAATTATTATTCATTTTCTATTTGAATTACGACTAAAGTCCCGATTGATAAGCTAATTGAAAAACATCTATAGCTTTCAAATGGTATCACATTTTTTGAATCCAAAACATGCATCACATTCTATGCTTTTCATACTATAGGATTAAAAAAAAATTGAATTCTATGAAATTTTGACCAAGTTAAGGTGGTTAGACAGACGATTTTTTATATTTTTTAAAATTTGTAATAAAAAATTCATAATTAATTATTTACTTGGAAAAAAATTACAAAACAATATGCATCACATCTAGACATGTGTCCTCTACTTATATATAAAATATTATAAAAAAATATTATCATTTTATTGTGGTTAGGGTGGTCAACACACCTACTTCTTATTTTTTCCAAAATTTAAGTACTACTGCATTGATTTCAAATTTTCACCAAATAGATTTAAAAAAAAATAAACCTAGTAGTTTAGAAACTACATTCAATTTTCTACATATTCTATTCTTACATATTTTTGAAATAATATAGATAACTTATTCAATTTTTTATGTCAAGTTGCCTAACTCTGATTTTTTTGAATTTTTTGCCACTTAAGGGCCTGTTTTTTCCATGATGATCCTGCACATACCCGGTAAATCTATATCAAGCAATTCAGGATGCTTCAGAGTGAGGATGATTTTTGGTTTTCACATGATAGTGTTGATGTTTGCTTGCACCATGATATTCTACCTAGCAAGAGAGTTTTTATGGGAGAAGCATACAAGATGTTGATCACATTCCATTAATAGGTTTTGTAGAGTAAATTCATCACAAGGAAAGGAAGCATCAAGAGAAAAAAAAGTATCACATTCATATTTTTCAATGATTGGATACTTTTTCTCAATTATGTATTCTTGGATGGGGGAAACATTAGGAAAGGGAGTAAGAAGATTCTCATGACTTTCAATGAATAGTTCATCTAATCCTAAGATATCTTCTTCAAAAGTAGGAGAGACATGAGGAGAAGAAAAAGTATGATTATCATGATTATCATGATTATCTATGATTACACCCATTTGTCCAATAATGTCTTCCAAAATAGGGGAAGAAAAATAAGGAGAATTGTCATAGGTTTTAAAGGTTTGATCATCTAATACAAAAATATCCTCCTCACTAATAATGTGATTGTCATGATTGCTCACAAAAACATTCTCACAAATAGGGGAGGAGTTAGAAGATGAATGTAGACTAGGTAGAGTGATGTTAAGAGATGTGTTTATGATCTCATTTTCTTGTTCCAAAATTTCTTCCAAAGTAGGAGAAGTTATAGAAGAGGAGCTTTCTACATTGTCATGATTCTCAATGGGTGTATCTTCTAGCTCCAAAATACCTTCGTCACATGTAGGAGAGATATCAGGAGAAGAGGAACTATGATTATCATGATTGTCTATGATTTCATATTCTTCTATCACTTCATTCCCACAAATACAAGAGATATTAGAGGGTGTGGAACTATTGAGTGTGTCAACATTGTTATTCTCTTGCACTAAGAAACTCTCATAACTAGGAAAAGATTGGAAGGATGACTATCATGCTTGCTAATAAGCTCATAGGAAATTGAATGCATGATGTTTTCCTAAAGATTCTCATGATCTTCTTCACAAATAGGAGAGATGTTAGGAGAGGGGGAAATTTGATTGTTGTCCATAATTTCATCCTTTTTCTCTAAGATCTCATTCACTTGTGTCACAATGTCCACCCTAGTAGGAGATATTTTAGGAAAGTGACAAACAAGAGGTTCATCACATTTCATGGTTTGGTTTGATAAAGTAGCTTCATCACTCCTAAGAGAGGCATCAAGAGAAGGATAACAAGGAGTCTCATGGTTACTAATGATTGGACTTTTTTGTTCAAATAGGTATTTCCAAATGGCAGGGGCATTAGGAAAGGGAGGAATAAGATTCTCATGAGTCTCAATATGGATATCTTCTAATGCTAAACTATCTTCTACATGTTTAGAGAAGATATTAGGAGAAGAAAAGGTTTGATCTACATTTACATCCCCATGTCCTATAATGATTTTTGGAGTGGAAGAAGTAGTATTTTCATAGCTCTCAATCATAGCCTCCACACAAATGTGTTTTTCTTGATCATTCATGATTGTATCCTTATGCACTAAAGCATCTTCACAAGTAGGGGAGGTGTTGGGAGATGAATGGAGACTAGGTAAGGTAGTGGCCTTGATTTCACCTTCGTGTGTCATAATGTCTTTGCAAGGGGGAGGAGGAGGAAGGAAGGCAATATTTTCATGATATTCAATGATTGTTGCTTCTTTCATCAAGGTACCTTCATCACCAATGGGAGATATATCGAGAGAAGAACAATTATGCTTATCATGATTATCGATGCTTGCATCCTTTTTTGTCAAACCTTTAGTGGATGATTTTAGTGAGAGGAAGTCCTTAAGGGCTTCATCCAACATGTATAAGTCATCACTACTAAAGGGATTGGATGATATGCTTTTTCTAAATTTAACCATTTTTTGTATTATTTCTTTTGATGTTTTTTATTTTTTGTTTTCATTTTCTAATGAATTTGATCTAAATGAACTAGGAACTAATGCTGAAAATGAAAATTGCAAAAGTATAATGCTATCCATAATTGCCATGAAATTAAATGATGCTAAATCTAATGATTTCAATGTAACAGAAGATAACTAAACTAAAACAAAAAAGTAATTGAGAACAGACAAAAGCTTAAGAACTAGAAATAGAATTCTGAAAATAGTAATGCAAATTGTGCACTGGGACTAAGTTGCCCAAGATGGAAACTGAGTCCCAGTGGGGGTATTTTTTAAAGTTTTCTAAGTTTTCTAGTTGATTCTTATGTGTTCTATGTTGTTCAATGTAGATGTAAAGTGCAAATGCAGAATTTTACTATGTTTCAATGAAATTAAGTGCAATAATGCAAGTTAATGAGCTTTTCACTAATGCAAATTTTAAAACCCTAGAATGCAATTTAAGCAATGCAATGCAAGCTAATTCTAGGATGTAAATGTTCTCCAAATCAAAAATATTATGCTTCTAAAGTTAGATTCACCAAAATGTGGATAAAGGAAATCCATTGCACAACTTCCTTGATCCACACCTAAAAGGGGGAATGGAGGAAGAGGAATCCAATTTCACAAAGTTCACATTCAAGAACAAATACATGAGATTCCAATACAAGTGAGATTGAAATTTGTCAAAGGAGATTATTCTTAAGGCTTGAAAGTGATAAAGGAGATTGATTATTAATGCAAACTGAAGAAAATGCAAAGTGTTTGAAAACACGTTGTGATATGCAAAATGACCTAGAAATGCAAGTAAACTATAACAAAAACTGATGAAACTGAAGGTGTGCCCTTGGAAACTGAAGAAGGATAAAATGAAGGTTTGGAATCTTGAAAAACCTTATGTAGAAGCCAACTGAGACTCATACGCCAATCTGGGAAACTTAGTCCTAGATCTAGAAAATTATTTTAGAGCCTATTTTAGCTAAATGGGTATCCGAATCTGCAAAAATCTCTAAAAAATAGGGTATGATTCCACTTTGGATTTTTTGAAAACCTGAAAGTGGAAAAAAAAGCTCTCGGTCTACTCTTTCTATTCCTCTAGGTGTCCATATCTGAAACCTTGATTTCCAACACTATAAATGAAGAAATAAGATGAATCATGAACATGAAATGAAGGAATTAGAAACTTTCATGATGATAGATCTTGAATTTTTGAAACAATAGATGAAGAATCTACCCTTGAATGCCTTAGAAAACTATCTTGATGACCTAAAATGCTAAAACCATAGCTCGCTTGACTTGAGATGGATAATGGATGATGAGTGAATGATGAATGAAACATGAATTATGGTTTAAAAGTCTTTTTATATAGGCAATCCATGTAAAATGCCTGTTAATTTGATCCCCAAGGCCAACATGGAGGAAAATTAAACTTAAGACCCAATTTTTCCCACTCAAACCTCAAAAATTGCCCAAATGGGACTCATTCGCCATCTTGGGTGACTTAGTCACACTTGGATGGGACTCATTCACCCAAAGTGGCGAATGGATCCCACAGGGGCTATTTTTCTAGCTAGGATGTTGGGAATGAAGAATTTTAGTTTTTATGTTGATTTTATCGAGTCTTCAATTAAAATAAGCCTCGGTATGCACAATATGGGGCCATAGGGGCCTATTAATGATGATATAAAGGGTAATTAGGGCTAGGGACACAAATTTCAATGTGAAAGTGTGATTAAATACACTTTACAACATTAAAATGAGGTCCACATAGCCTAGAAAGTCACAACATCCAATGTGAATGTGTAAAACACATTACAACACTAGATTAAGGTGATATTAAGTCCAATTTATCATTAATTATTCCCAAATCAATCAAGGAAAAAGGGATACTCTTTTGGTGTCCACAAGAATCACTTAGGAAACAAGTCTTTAGGATTGGCTTGATGGCTAGTTGCACCTCTCCAACCTAGAATCCATCATGATTCACCATAGGCATCCATAATCAACCCTTGATGATGCTAGATCTTGATTGAAAGTGATATTAAATAGCTACAAAAATTCTTTAATGCTACTCCAATGCTTCAACTTTTCTTGATTTTGGAATTGGAATGCTCTTATGAAAGCTTGCTTGAAGATTCTTGATGCTTGATACTTGAAAATACTTGCTCAAAGTGCTTAGAGATGATGAAAATGACTTAGAAACTTGCTATTATAGGCATAAATAGGTAATTGACCATTATTTAGATCCCAAAGGATGGAATTCACCAAAAAAATGAATTAAATTGATGAATTTCTACTCAAATTTGAAAAAGACCCCAAATGGGACTTATTCGCCATACTTGGTGAATGGATCCCACCTAAGGATACTCATTTGGCCAAGGTGGTGAATGAGTCTCAGCTTAGCTTTTTGAGGTGGGTTTTCAAGCTTTTTGAGGATTTAAGTGATTTTATATGATTTTTGAGTGAAATGAGCCTTGATATCCAAAATAATGGGTCTTAGGGGCCTATAAATGGCGATTTTAAAGGGTAATTAATGCAAAGGTGCCAAAATAGGTCCAAATTAAGTGTGAAATTTCCTCTTTTTTCAAGAGTGCACAATTTTCTACACTACAACATCAATAATACAAGTACATAAATAGGATTCCAATATGATTCATTTTTGATAGCTTGCCTCCATTGGTGGAAAAGAACATGGTTGAGGTGATTTTCCACCCAACCACAAAGCGATGCTTCCCTAGAATTCTTTAGTCCATCGAAGAATACCCGATCCTACATAGAACACTTAGCAAGAGATACAATTTGCAAGGTGGAATCTATGCATGCCTTGTTGGTGTAATTAATTATTTAATTACACTAGCATAAGTTAACTTAGGTCTTGCATTTAATTAATTAAGTCCTAGGTTGCATAATTAGATAAATCATTTAATAGTGGGGTAATTTCCCCTTCCTTGTTTGTAGGAGATAAGATTCCTTCTAGAAGATGAGTTGTCCTTCTAGAACTTATCTCTATCTTTTTATCATTTCCTAGATAGGGTTCACATGTTGTCACATGTAGTGTGATTTTAACACTTGGCAACATCTTACGCATTTTAGGTTTTCACTCATGCCTATATAGTCAAGGCATTTTGTACATTTGTAATCATCTCATATTCAATTTGGCATTCTTGCATCTTAATGATAACATGATATTTCTTCCATTTCTCTCTTGTGGAAGTTATTTTGTCTTGCAAGTGATTTTGGGGTGTTTGAGGAGTTCACCTAAAATCCTACATGGTATTAGAGCTTCAGTGTTGCAGACTTCTTCCCAAATATGAGGGATTAATCTTAGCATGAAAGTTTTGCTGGATGCAAGAAGCCTTTTTATTAAAGTTGTTTTTCATTTTTTGCTTTAGAAATCCAGCTTCCACTTAGTTGTAGGAAAATTAATTTCTAGGTTTTATAGCCAGGGTCAAAATCTGAACTGGGTATGTTTTAGTTTTTTGATATCTTGCACGGATCTGAAGAAAATAGTTGTACAAAAATCGGCGTGTGACATTTTACTCTTGGTTTCAAAGGTTATTATTATTTTTTTTTCATTTTCTACTTGTTGGATCAAAAAACGATTTCTAGGTTTTGCTTTTAGCTTCAAAATATTTCTAGGTTTCTATTTTTATCTACTCATTGCGAATAGATTTTTCAAAAATCAAATCAGAAGTAAACTTTTTTTGCTAGAAAACCCATTCTTGCAAGCTAAATTCAACTTTTTTGAAAAATTCATAACTTTTGGCCATGGTGTCAGATTTTCGCAAACTAGATATCATCGGAAAGCTAGTTTCTTCATCTACACAAATTTGAGGTTAATTTTCATCATGGAGGCAGATGTGAACATTGGTTTGTGCATGCACTCATTTTTGTTTTCATGCACTAGGTTTACATTTTCTCTGTAGTTTATGCATGTTTTGCATTCTCTCATTTTACAATCTTTGGGTATTGTAATAAATGAACTGATATAAAGTTCCATCAGGGGGATTCTTGCATAATAAATTGATTACAGTGTAGTTGCATTGCATGCACTTTGATCTCATCTTCATATTGATGACAACTCGCATGAGTTGTATATGGATTTCGTTGTTTCTTTTGGCCTCATCTTGCTCATAGCTGGACACATTTTGGTTTGTATTGGTTCACACTTCAGATTGAAAGCCTATGGTCATTGATTCACATTGGGTCACATCCATCTCAGTTTGAGGGCCATTCATTTTATGGTTAATGTTCTAGAATCTTTATGGTACTTCTTCCCATGGAGCAGTTTTAGTCACAATTTAGCATAGGCATCAAGATACATAGCTTCCAGATTCTATCATCATATAATTCCCTCTTATGGAGGGAATCTTTTTCATCTCCTGTTGCTTCATAGATTCCAGGGTTGATCCAGTATGTGAGTTTTCCAGTGTTCCTTGGCATCAGGTCTACTGTTGCATTTGTGATTTCAGTATGGGGAAAAATAAGTAGGTGTCTATCTGACCACCCTAACCACAATAAAATGATAATTTTTTTTATAAGATTTTAGATATAAGTAGAGGACTCATTTCCCGATGTGATGCACATTTTTTTGTAATTTTTTTCCAAGTAACTAATTAATTATGAATTTTTTATTACAATTTTTTAAAAATATAAAAACTCGTATGTCTGACCACCTTAACTTGGTCAAAACTTCATGAAATTTATTTTTTATTTTTTTAATCCTATAGTATGCAAAGCATAGAATGTGACACATGTTTTGGATTCAAAAAATGTGATACCGTTTGAAAGCTATAGATGTTTTTCAATTAGCCTATCAATCAAGAATTTAGTCATAATTCAAATAGAAAATGAATAATAATTATTTATTAAATTCAAAGTAAATCATAATTTATATTGGTTGAAAGCTAAGAATCTCCTTTAAAAACCCTTTTCGTTTCATCAATTTTGGGTAAAAAAAAAGTCGTCAGCCACAAACCCTACACATACCCATCATATCGCCACTTTTTGGCCCATCATGATCTTGCACATACCCCACTATTCTATTTATACAATTTAGTTCTTTTTAAATGAAAATAAAACAATGATACTCAAATGAGTAATAATGTAACGATGATATAAGAAGGTATACCGCATGTATGAGCATGTGCATAAATGATACATTTATGTAGGTACACATATATGCCTAAAAGTAATCATAGTTGGAAATATGTGTATAAATTCTTAAGTTCTAAAACAAGTTTCCAATCTGTAAGAAATACTACTCTCTAATCATAATGAACATTACTCTAACCAGATAAATAACTTGATCATACAATAATGATGTTTTTCAATTCACAATAAGAGAAAGAAAAAGAACATTTGTTCATCAATTTTTTTACTAGTTTCAATAGTTTCTCCAGGTTCCAAAAATTTCAAGTCTCTAGTTTAAGCTATACAAAGCAAAGAGTCTATTTGTTTACAATTTAAAACTTTTTGGCATTTTGGTAATTAGTTTATTTTGTTCCAAATCAGTGAAAATCATAACATCATTATACCATTCAGCTTATTCCACATTTATTACTACTAATAAAATAGAATCAATACTGAAGGATATTACACAAAAATTTTAATCCATTCTTCTCACACATCTTGGTGTTTTATTAACTAGAAGTTTTGGGGTCGATACCCATGGTATTGAATGATAAACATGCAAACATATATGCCCACTAAAGATTTCCTTTATATGGTTGTTGATCCTCATTCCTAAGGGCCTCTTGACTTGTGAAACATAAATACATAAAGCCACTAAAACTATGATGGCTCGATACATGAGCATCTGGGTGTGTGTGTGTGTGTGCATGTGTGTGTGTGTATATGTTTATACATATATGCACACCCTATCGATAGAGAGAAGTTCAATTTAAACGCTACAAGGGCTTCAATACCCCTTGGCCTATTAAGGCCATCATATACAAGAAATGACATATTAACTCTGCATGCACCGTCTTTTAGGGATAAACCACAAGTAATTAAACACCTGCATTATAAATCCACATATTAACAAATGTATCAGGGTCGTTTGACCTTGATACCATGATGGGATGACATAGAGTCGTTACCCTTTACATATACTTATACATTAACAAAATTCCAGTCTTGGTGGCTACAAACTCACCATCAGATTAGAGAAAATACATTGGTGCTTAAAGATTTAAAAGAGTGACGAGCATTGTTCTTTGGAAACTCTAATGTTGGCGATGGTGTCACCTATAGATATGTTCATATGGGGCAGAATGATAGGAATCATTCGAAGCAGATCCTTGAATTTGAATGGTTCCTACCATTTGGCCTCTACAACATTCGGCATAGATTCTTGAAAAAATACATGGTTTCCATAAGCCATAGTGAGTATCACCTCATACAGTGATTTATAACACAATAAACACAAAGAAATATTGATAGATTTTGTAATCCCACGGGATAAGCCCAACTACCACCCTTGCATCGATCATGCATAGCATGTCGATCTTGAAATGCAGGGAGGGGGTTGTTGGGGTTTTCACCCTCAAATGGGGTTTCACAGCACAACATAACAAATCATATTATGATAAACAAGACCACAAATTATAGTGGTAAAGAAAACAAGAATATCATTATGGTAATCAATACCCATTGAGCACTCAAGCTCAACTTATGATAGAAACATCAAATGGTAATCAAATTAACTCAATAAACTATACGTACAATGACCTTGAATTCTTAGTCAAATAGAAACAAAAACTTTTCTTTTCCTCCTTTCGTTCCTTTCTTTCCTTTGCTTTTTCCCCAAAATCCTCTGATGATTTTTTCTTCATTTTCCCATTCTGTATTCGAATTTTCCCACTCCTTCTCCATTCATTGTGCGGGGTTTTTTGGGGTGTTCATAATTTCTCCCTGCTACCCTCTCTCAGCTACCCACTTCCCCCATTATTTATGCATTTCTTACCACCTTTCTATTCTTGAAGATAATTGACCTTATTCAAATGTGAAGGGGGAAAATATTTGAACATCATTTTTAAATTATTTTTCCCATACATTCAGACAATATGAATAGAATATTTATTTATTGATGCAAATCCTTTGATACAAATTTATTCATATGTATATATAGACACGTATATGTATACATATATATATGTGGTTACACTCGCATATATATATATATAAAGCACAACGTTGTTATTGTTTTCCTTATCAAGAACTTATGTTCTTTTCAAAAGAGGAATAACATGTTTGTTATTTCTATGGTAGTTATATGCAAATTAGATGTATTCCATTTAACTTTGTGTAACAAATATTTTTGGCTTCCTAGTTCTTTCTAGCATTTCTAAGGTTTTCCACCTAAAAGGAGAAAGAAGGGCCAAAATGGGAAATGCTACACTCAAATTCAATGAATATGAAAGGAATATGAGTGAAATGTGCTAGATGAAATGTTTGAAATGCAAGAAACTAATAAGATTAATTGATTATTGAATGGAAACTAAAGAAAAACAAATTGTTTGAAAACACATTCTGTAATGCAAAAACACTTAAAAATGTGAAAAAATTGAATGAAAATGGATGAGACTAAAAATGTGCACTTGGAATATGGATGGAGACTAGAAATGGCTTTTTTAATGTTGTTGATGTTGATTTTCAGGCCTGGTGGGACTCATTCGCCATTCTAGGTGAATCAGTCCTAGTTCTGCAAAATTGTTCTGGAACCTATTTAAGACAAAAGGGTATCTAAAATTGCAAAAAAATAAAAATTGACCTAGAAGCGGGGCTCATTCTCCACTCATGGCGAATGAGTCCACTTTTGAATTTTTGAATATTCAAAGATGGAATCTGTAGCTTTTGGTCTGCACTTTGATTCTATATAGGTGTCTGCTTCCGAAACTCTGATTTTTGAACTTGAAAGTAAGTTTGTGTTGATATTTTGACTTTATTAGTGAAGAGAAGACCTAAAAAACTTTGCAACTTGATTCTTAATGATTTCCTAGCTTCCAAGAGACCTAAATATGCAAACACACAAGACAAGAGAGAGAAATGTTGAATGTTAGGGCATGGGGGTTTTCCTTGGTGAAACCCATTTTAGGTAATTAAACCAAAATGCTGAAAGAATGAGATGAAACATGCAATAATGGAGTTGATTACCTTTCCATGATGTTTGATCTTGAATTTTTTGAACAAAACAAGAATAATCTACCCTTGAATGTCTAAAAATTGATATCTTGGTGACTTGAAATAATGAAACCCTAAGTTGTTTGACTTGAGATGGAAGAATGGTGGATGTATAATGAAGAATGAACGTGATTTAGGGTTTAGAGAGTTTATTTTATATATAATTCACCTTATTATCCCAAAAATTGGATCCCTAAGGTTGAAATGTGAAAATAATAAACTTTAATTCCAAAATTTCCCTCTCAAAGGTCAAAATTGGGCCAAATGAGACTCATTTGCCACCTATGGCGAATGGGTCCCACCGGGATGGGAATGATTCACCATGGATGGTGAATGGGTCCCACAAGGGCCATTTTGCTAGCTAAGATGCCATGAAGTTGAGAAATAAGGTTTTTATTATGACTTTGTCGATTATTTGATCAATTTTTCCCTTGGATGCACAATATGGGGCAATAGGGGCCTATTAGTGATTATATAAAGGTAAATTAGGGATTGGGACACATAATTCAATGTGAAGGTGTGATTAGATACACTTTACAACACTAAAATGAGGTCCACATAGCCTAGGAAGACACAAGAACCAATGTGAATGTGCAAGACACATTACAACACTAGATTAACATTAAGTTTATTTTACAAGCCTTTTAGATTGATGTGAAAATGCAATTAAATACATTTTGTAATGTTGAATTAGGGATAAATGGGTTCATTAAGTCTAGAAAAGTATGGAAGTCCATTACAACACTTTAGAACACCTTTACAACACATCATTAAAAGCATGTTATTCAATTTGCAAGGGTCCAAGACATAGTGTGGATGCATAAAATGCTTCACAACACTTGAATCAAGGCCCCATTAAGTTCAATTTATCATGTATTATTCCTATGTCAAGCAAGTTGCCTTTTTTCTACGGTACATTTAGTCCCCACTTTAGTGAGAGGATGAACTTGCTTCAAACTCACACTAAAGTAGACATTCAAGAGAGATCCGAGTGTACAAATGCAAATGACAAAGAATGAAAAGATCAAAGGAAGTATTCAAGCCCATAACATCCAAGATCTTGAGTCAAACCATCAAGATACACAATCATGCAATGGAAAGAACTGAAAATGAAAAGGTGGATCAAGCTTTGATCATTTGTCAAGCTAGTTGTGGATAGAATCTAGGTTGTTTGTCCAAAACTAAAATGCATACTCACTATGGGGTGATGGAACTCTTGGATGTCCATCGGGTGAGAAAGGGTATGTGCAGGATCATGATGGGCCAAAAAGTGGCAATATGATGGGTATGTGGCTGATGATTTTTTTTACCCAAAATTGATGAAATGAAAAAGGGTTTTTAAAGGATATTCTCAGCTTTCCACCAATATAAATTATGTTTTACTTTGAATTTAATAAGTAATTATTATTCATTTTCTATTCAAATTATGACTAAAGTCTTGATTGATAGGTGATTGAAAACATCTATAGCTTTCAAGCGGTATCACATTTTTGAATCCAAAACATGTGTCACATTCTATGCTTCACATACTATAGGATTAAAAAAAAAAATTGAATTTCATGAAGTTTTGACCAAGTTAAGGTGGTCGACATACGAGTTTTTATATTTTTTAAAAGTTGTAATAAAAAATTCATAATTAATTATTTACTTGGAAAAAATTACAAAAAATATGCATCACATCGGGCATGAGTCCTCTACTTATATCTAAAATCTTATAAAAAATATTATCATTTTATTGGTTAGGGGTGGTCAAAGACACCTACTTCTTATTTTCCCTAAAATTTAAGTACCGCATTGAAATTTCAAATTTTCACCAAATAGATTTTTTTTTAAAACAAACCTAGTAGTTTAGAAACTACATTCAATTTGATATAGATTCTATTCTTACATATTTTAGAAATAATATAGATAACTTATTCAAATTTTTATGTCAAGTTGCCTAACTTTGATTTTTCTAAAATTTTCCCACTTAAGGGCCTGTTTTTTCCATGCTGATCCTGCACATACCTAAAATCTCAAAAGGTGAGAACCATACACTTGGCTGGTATGTACTCACAAACACATAGGTGGATATGGAGAAAGTCATGTTGTGGAATGGGCTTTCCGCTCAACCATATCAAATTTATACCTCCTGATAAATTTAATAAGGTGCAACAAAGGAAAATGTTTTTTGAGCTCTATGAAGTAAGCAAAACTCCATATGCTTGACACTCATAGATATTGTTAATGCAAAATAGTTCAAGAACTATTCAAAGGGGATTTTTCTTAATTCGTGCAATGTGTCATCTTAGGGAACATCATGCTTAATGTTTCCAAGAGAGGATAAGTGCAAACATTCTCATCTTGTTTCCAAGAGAGGACAAGTGCAAGGTCTCATCCTAGGGAACATTGTACCTAATGCTTCCAAGAGAGGAAATTGAAAGAAAAAGAAAATCGTACAATGAAATGTGAGTGGTGATGTATACCCCCACTTTAAAGCGGTTGCGAACACCAGTACTATGATAAATTTCTTTAAAGTAGAAGAAGAAGAACGTGAGAGCTTACGTGGAAAGCCCTATGCCAAGTCATATGTTTTTGATAAGCATCATCATGAAAAGTGTAGTATGTCACATGTGATCCAACTGAAGGCATGTCATCCACATCCCAAGCTTTCTCTTATATTTCCATGAAAGGTTAATGACTAGCCATAGGAGGCAATGACAAGTGACATACAAGGATAAGGCTACATAACCCCATGCCCCCACTGAGTGCAGGACAAGGGTGAGCTAAAATGATTTTATGAAATGCATGCTAGAGTGAAAATTAGTATCAATTAGAGGAACTAGGTGCCCCCCACAAAAGGAAGGGTACCAAAATCCTTAATATTTTGGATTATATGACTCAAAGCATGACATTCATCAGTGAAGTGACCATAGACTCTATGATATGCGCAAAATGAAGTCTAGGAATAACATTTCTTACAAGTTCTAGGAAGGAGGATGATCAAGTGATCTTGGAGGAGTCTCGACAAGATACCTTCTTGATCAATGATAGAAGGTGGTCTTGTGGCTGGCATCAAAGATACATCTTGCTTAGTAGTAGATTTCATACTTACGCAAGGCTCTTGAGATTGCGAGATTTTGTTCTCTCCATTATAGGAGGGTAGAAAATATAACGTATTCAAATCATGAGTGTTTTACGATATGACATTAACATAAAGAGAAGGTTTAGTTGTTTTTTTAATGTTTGGGAAAGGATGATGTTCAAGACCACTAGTTTCGAGGAGTTCAAGATGGAAAATTGTTAAGGATGATTTAGAAGTGTGTTGTGGGAGATTATTGATGTTGAGTGAAGGCTTGGAAATTTCTATCAAAGGGAAATAACCAAGACCATGAATTTTTTGTAGTGTGATAGGATAGATAGGGTTGTAGATACCTTGTTTGTTAGCACCACATCCTCTTCCACTATAGCCAAGTTGTTTCATAAGCTCATAACCTTTTCCATAAATCTTTTTCATGGCTTTTGAATCATGTGGTTGTTCATTGTTGTGTTCGTCAAAGGTTGTTATGTAGATTGTGTCTTTATCTAAAGTGGTTGAGGTGGATGCTTTCAAAGGGTCATCTTCTTTTTCATTGTCCCTATTTGGATCTTTCTGTATGATGTTGTACTCACCCATGAAGACATGTTCAAAATCCAAGGAACCATAATCATCATATGTAAGTTGTTGTTTGTTGTCATTTTGTTGTGCAGGTTCCACTTGTGTGGTTGGTGTTAATGTGTTTAAGGGGTTCTCTTTTGTTTTCTCAAGTTGCAAGACACTATAAGGCTCATGATCAATGTCGAGGGTGTATACTTTGTTGTTGTAGATGTATTTCATTTTTTAATGAAGAGTTGAAGGTACCCCATTCATTGCATGAATCCATGGTCTACCTAAGAGAAGGTTATAGGTAAGATAATTATGCATAACATGGATTGGTGTTTCCAATGTGGCCACTCCAATTGTAAGAGGTAAAGTGGTCACACCAAGTAGTTGTTTGCTTACATTATCAAATCCCTTGATGGTTAAAGAATCGGATTGGATGTTTTTATCTATCAACAAAAAGTTTATTGAGAAGGTTCACTCGACATACATTAAGAGTGGAACTAGTATCTATAAGATTTCTCTTAATCCCTTTTTGTTTGTATTGAGCAATAATCATAAAAGCTTAATTTTTTTTTTGTACTTCCAAAGGAGGAAGCCACTTTGGTGGAAAAAAATGTCAGCATTTATTCCTTGGATTATGGATGTGATGTTAGTTGGTTGTGCATTAGAAGGGATAGGAACTTGTTGCAAGGCTCATTGGATCATGTTGTGATAGTGAGGGGAATCTTGAATAAGGTCCCATAATGATATCTTAGCAGGAATATTCTTAAGTTGCTCAACAAGATCATACTCCTTGTGATCTGGAAAGAAAGGGTTAGGTGGGATGGGATTAGGCAAAGGTAAGGGTGTTGGGGTTAGTTGTGGTGGTTGCAGATTATTGTGAGTGTTATATGTATGAGCAGTGGTATTATAACTCAACTGTTGCAATACATTATTGTGAGGTGGGTAGAGGATGAGTACAGGTTTATTTTGAGTTTGTTTATGTGAAGGGGGGTAAAGGATGAGTTGAGGTTGAATAATGTTAACATCCCTTAGCAATTAAGATTCTACATCATTATTGTGGTTCGTGTCTTGCATCATGATATTGTTCCTAGGAGGAGGGTTTTGAGGAAAACTACAAACTGAATTTTCTTGACATTCTAAGGTTGGTTCTCCTAAAAGGACTTCATCACAAGTATGAGGATGATTAATGGTTGAAATGGATTTCTCAATAATTTTTTTCTTAGGTGAAAGGGGATAACTAAGATTCTCATGACTCTCATTGGTTGTGTTGTCTAACATCAAAGCATCTTCCTTACAACTAGGGGAGATACAAGGAGAAGAACAAGTATGATTATCATGAGCATTTACATCATGCCTTTATTCTTGAATGTCTTCCAAAATAGGATAGATAGGGGAAGGATCATAAAGAGATTTGTTGTAGACCAACACATCTGCATCATTTATAATCTTATCTTCCTCAAAATTATCCTCACAACGGAAATTAGGTAAGGTAATGTGTAAGAATGTGTCTATGATTTCATTCTCTTGTGCTAAAATATCTTCCCAAAGGGGATGAGGAGAAGGAAAAACAAGATCCTCATGATTCTCAATGATTGTGTCTTCTTTCGCCAAGATACCTTCATCACTAAAAGGAGAGGTATTAGGAGAAGCACAATTATGATCATCATAAGTATCTATGTTTGTATGCTCTTCTATCACATTATCCACACAAATAGGGGAGATAGGAGAGGGTGTGAGTTTAAGGTTAACATTGCCATTTTCACTCTCTTGTGCTAAGAGACTCTCATAACTAGGACATGCATTGAATGAATGATGATCATTCTTATTAACTAACTTTTTCTTTGCAAATTTGGAGAAGATTGAAACTAACATTTTGAAAGAAAAATATATGCTTACTCAAAATGCAATGTAAAAGGCTGAAATGAAATGTAATTTTCAGATGATAATTGATTGATTATGCTATGCAACAATATGAGAATTCAAACTTGAAATTGAAACCATGCATGAAATGAGCTATTTTAGAGTAGATTTGAAGAAATGCATGTTACATAAATGAAGCCAACTAATATAAATAGGAAATGGCACCAAATAGAAGCATAAAACCAGGGTTTTCAGATATGTAAAAGACAGTTTCAAGGGTCAAAAGGGACTGATTCGCCTAGGGTGGCGAATGAGTCCCAGTATGGACTTTTTTCATAATTTTTAGAAATTTTTGAGGGATTGTGATTTTTTGAGTGCTATGATGTAGAAATAAATAAAAAATGCAGAATTTTAGAAAAATTACATGAAATTAGATGCCAAAAATGCAACCTAAATGCACTTTTTATGAATGCAAAATTTGAAACCTAGCATGCAAATGAATTCATGCAAACCCTAATGCAAGATCAATGCAAGCTAGATGAATGATGAAGGACTCCAAATCAAACAAGAAAGTATTCAAAAATTAGGTTCACCAAAATGTAACGAAGATTTTTGGCTTCCTAGTTCTTTCTAGCACTTATAGGGTTTTCCACCTAAAAGGAGAAAGAAGGGCCAAAATGGGCAATGTTACACTCAAAGTCAATGAAATATGAATGGAATATGAGTGAAATGTGCCTAGATGAAATGTTTGAAATGCAAGAAACTAATAAGATTAATTGGTCATTGAATGGAAACTAAAGAAAAACAAATTGTTTGGAAACACATTGTGTAATGCAAAAACACTTAGAAATGTGAACAAAACTAAATGAAAATGGATGAGACTGAAAATGTGCACCTGGAATATGAATGGAGACTAGAAATGGCTTCTGTAATGTTGTTGATGTTGATTTCCAGGCCTAGTGGGACTCATTCGCCATTCTGGGCAAATCAGTCCCAATTCTGCAAAACTATTCTAGAACTTGTTTCAGACAAAAGGGTATCTAAAAATGCAAAAAACTTGAAATTGACTTGGAAGTGGGACTCATTCACCACTCATGATGAATGAGTCCACTTTTCAATTTCTGAATATTCAAAGGTGGAATCTGGAGCTTTTGGTCTGCACTTTGATTCTCTACAAGTGTTTGCTTCCAAAACTTTGATTTCTGAACCTGAAAGTGAGTTTTTGTTGATATTTTGACTTTATTAGTGAAGAGAAGACCTAAAAAACTTTTCAACTTGATTTTTAATTATTTCAAGCTTCTAAGAGACCTAAATCTACAAACACACAAGACAAGAGAGAGAAATGTTGAATGTTAGGGCATGGGGGTTTTCCTTGGTCAAACCCCTTTTAGGTAATTAAACCAAAATGATGAAAGAATGAGATGAAACATGCAATAATGGAATTTATTACCTTTCCATGATGTTTTATCTTTAATTTTTGCAACAAAACATGAATAATTTGCACTTGAATGTCTAAAAATTGATATCTTGGTGACTTGAAATGATGAAACCCTAAGTTGCTTGACTTGAGATGGAAGAATGATGGATGGATAATGAAGAATGAATGTGATTTAGGGTTTAGAAAGTTTATTTTATAATCAACTCACCTTATTAGCCCGAAAATTGGATCCCTAAGGCCGACATGTGAAAATAATAAACTTTAATTCCAAAATTTCCCTCTCAAAGGTTAAAATTAGGAAAAATGGGACTCATTCACCACCCATGGAGAATGGGTCCCACTTGGATGGGACTAATTCACCATGGATGGTGAATGGGTCCCAAAGGGTCCATTTTTCCAGTTAAGATGCAAGGAAGTTATGAAATAAGGTTTATATTGTGACTTTGTCAGTTATTTGATCAATTTATGCCTTGAGATGCACAATATGGGGTAATAGGGGCCTATTAGTGTTGATGTAAAGGTCAATTAGGGATTGGGACATAGAATTCAATGTGAAAGTGTGATTAGATACACTTTACAACACTAAAATGAGGTCCACATAGCCTAGGAAGACACAAGAATCAATGTGAATGTGCAAGACACATTACAACACTAGATTAACATTAAGTTTATTTTACAAGCCTTTTAGATTGGTGTGAAAATGCAATTAAATACATTTTATAATGTTGAACTAGGGAGAAATGAGTTCATTAAGTCTAGAAAAGCGTGAAAGTCCATTACAACACTTTACAACACCTATACAAGACATCGTTAAAAGCGTGTTATTCAATTTGCAAGGGTCCAAGATCTATTTTGGATGCATAAAATGCCTCACAACACTTGAATCAAGGCGCCATTAAGTTCAAGCAAGTTTCCTTTTTTCTATGGTACACTTTGAAACAAACATGGTAAGACAAGCGACAAGATCAAATGTAATAGGAAATGCACATGTCATATCCTAATGTGGTGTGTGAGATTCCAGGTTCCAATCTTGATTACTATTCATCATTCAGCTAAGCACTCCTGCCTCAACCAATTTCTCATTCTTTAACCTATTCTTGCACACACACATTCTTGTACTTTCCAACTTTATCAATAATCTTTAACCGATAAACATTGTGAAATAATTCTTTTGAATCACAAAATTTTCAAAATAAATCACTTTCCATATATTTACACTTTTTTCAAATTCATAAACAATAACTGATATATATATATATATATATTGTTATATATATATATATATATATATATTGTTTTATCCATTTTTCAATTAACTTAACATTATCATATGCAAGTAAGAAAATTGAGATGTGACATTTGCATTAATCAAAAATCCATAAGGCTATACAATTCAGAATATGTCAATAAAAGTATACAATATATCCAATAAAGTCATATAGGCTTACTAAAAAAGAGCCATATGGACATAAAATGTCACATATATCAATAACTTTGGCTGGATGGAGTATTTGTTGATTCTTTTGTCTTTCAAATGTGCTCACTAGTCCTCCTCTCTTCACTCATCTGGAGCTTCAACTGATACAATAAGAAGTATAGTTGTTAATATATAGAAATTAAATTATGGAATGACATATAACAAAATAATCGCTTATTGCATGCAAACAATCATCACACTCATTTACAATATTAATTAGCACATTGAAAATTTAGAGTGACAACCACCTATATCAACCATCAAAATAGAAATTAAACTACATACAATTATCATGAAAATTTTCAATAATAGACAATAGAAGAGAAAATATAATTTCAAATTGACTAATTTGTCGCATACCTCTCTTAAAGGATCAAAACTAGCTATTGTTTTAACAAATCCATGGTCCATCATGCTAGCAACATTGCTAGTGCTATCTAATGTAAACATTTAAAAATGAAATAACAAACATGAAGCTTTTTATCACTTTCATTAGTTTATTTGTTTAATTAAAAGCATAGACAAGGCAATGAATTTTTTGAAAAAATGCCTCAAAGTAATGTGGTCTAATGGTGATGGTAAGAAATGACGAATGTGATGCTAAGAATTTTTTTTGGATTGTCTTGATGTCTATTTTTGGATTTCTTATAAGGTAGTTATCATGGTCTTTTTGAAGGTATATAACCATACATTTCCCATGGAAGCCATAAAGAATGGATAAATTGTTTATATTCATTAAATGGTACAAAAAGGCTTATTGAGAGACTTCATGATGAAAAATATATTTCACCTACTTTATACAAACTTGTAGCAGATAATAACCTTTGGTCTCAATATGGACTTGTTGTAGATAAGGACTTTATACAAAATTCTAGCAGATAAGGACATTGCAAAAATGGAGGTAAGAGTTACCAATGTTGCCAAATTTGGAGAGTTTCAAGGAGGTCATCTTCATATCCCCATGATACAAACCTTGCATGTAATCTCATTATGATAGATATGCCATAAGTTTGTTTCAAGTGTGAAATCTATAATAAGAGCATTTAGGTATCTTTCATATCTTTAGATTTCTTTAGGAAAGAAAGAGCATTCGATGATGAGCCAGTATCATGCATAAAATAGATACAAATACTGATGGCTACATTAGCTATGAAGAGTTCATAACAATTCTTATAAAACTAGAACAAACTGGAACAATCACTACAGTGATTCTTGCAAATAGTTTTTAAAGGACAACATGTGACAAAAGATAGGGGTTTTGAAGCTTGTTGAAGCCATGGCATGTAATGGTCACACATCAATACAAGTATAAAGCTTATTTGAAAAGCTTAGTTTAGATAAGAAATGGCCTCTTTTATTTTGAGGGCTATACAACCACATGGGGAACTTTTTGTTGATGATTAGGACTGCCTTAAAAAATTGATACATATGTATGAATCCCATTGTGGGCCACTTTCTCAATGCATAATGAAACACATGAATTATGTTGAACATAACTGTAATAGAGGTATTGGTGTGGATATCATGGTTGAAGTTTCATTTGAGACATGCTTTCAAATATCATGCTTCATATAGGGCATCCAACTCAATATACATAAACATGCATCCTTACACCCCAATGTTCAAAATGAATGGATACAAGGATAGTGATCTTGACCATAAGGGGTAGAGGCATAAGGTTAATTCATGAGTAAGATGAAAACAAAGGTTGCAGTCACCATGATAGCATAAGTATGATAGTGAGAAGCTATATTTGCATACTTCAAGTGAACTAATTATTCTTGATCACAAAAATAGTCCAAATCATGCATCATCATGCAAGATCAATAATAGTGGTTGTTGGAATAGTACCCAAGATGGACAGTCATATTTTGCTTGTCTGGAAATATAGAATAGTGGATGTAAGTGTCTGATATTTTAAGAGAGATGATGTCAAAAATTGTGAAGATATAGATGAGTGCAAAGAAAAGAAGGCTTTTCAATGCTCAGATTGTAGTTGCAAAAAAAAAACATGGGGTAGTTATGAATGTAGTTGTAAATATGACCTCCTATATATAATAGACCATGATACTTGCATAAACAAGACAACAAGCAAAGGTTGGCTGGGTTGCAATGTGGGTGTTTCTATTTTTCTTAGTATTTGTTGTTATTGGAGGTTGTGTGTTTTTTAAATATACACTTAGATCATATATGGACTTAGAAATTAGAGCCATCTTGGCCCAATACAAGCCTCTTAATAGCCAAGGAGAGACTCCCAATCATATTCATAAAGAATGGTAAATGGACACTACATGAGGTTTTCCAACATGGTAATGGTAAATGGACTGTGAGATATGATGGTGGACAATCATAAATAGGTAGAAAATAATATCATAACATGGATAGAGGGTATAAATTCCACAAAGGGATGAAGATAGTGAGAAGTCATCTCTAGGATAGAGTAGAAAAGATAGTCAAAATGAGACATCTTCAAGGTTTTGAGAACATATTACACTCAAAAGAGGGTGAGGTAATGTTGTTTGCTAAGAAGTAGTATGCATCCATAGTCACCAAAGATAGAGCAACAAGCATTGCAAAGGAAATTGGAACATGAAGAAGAAGTTAAACTAATTGAGAATAAAGATTGAAGAAATGAAAAGAATGAAGAAGACAGAGGCTCAAATGCAACTCAAGAGTGAAGATAAAATTAGGTTATTAAGAGCTGAATTCAAATAGAAGTTTGAAGAGTATGAATGTAAGGAAAATGAGTTTATGAAGCTTGGGCACATGAGGATGAAGAAAACTACTTCTTTAACACAAAGAGGAGGCTAAAAGGGTAGGCAAAAAACTAGATGAAAATGAAGCTAAAGTTAAGAATCTCAGAAGCAATCTCCTGATAGAATCTCAGGAAGATAGAATTGAGAATGCTAGTAAAGAAATCAAGATAATCCTTTAAACATGCTTGGTCAAGGACAATGAAGAGGTTGTAACTATGTCAATGGTATTAGAGAATGTGCAATCTTATGGCATTCCCTTGATATTTGAAAACACAATCACATAACACAATGAATTATAATGTCTCTGCAAATAGATGCTAGTTAAATGAACTACATGGATTGATCTAAAAAAATGAAAATGACAGTTTTCAATCGTAAAGAAGACACTGTCATCAAAGAAAAAGCTATAAGATAGAAAAATTAATATGTGAAAGGGTTTGAGATTGAAGGGAAAGTGAAAAAAACAAGTTCAAAGCCAAAATATATGATGCATTATTTAAAATACTAATGAATTCTCCTACACCCACCACTTTAAAGAACCTAGTTATCTAAGTTCATGTAGTTTCAAGAATTATTTTAGATTTGTACATGCAAAATTACCAAAACTAGCTAACATTATTTCACAACACCATTAATTAATAAAGGTTAGGTCTGAGTGAAATTTTTTTGAGGACATGAACATGAGGTGTTGAGGTCGAAGGTCCACCAACAAACTATTTGAAATCCAAAGCATGTTATGAGAAAATCATTCAAATAACATTCAACTGTTCACATGCAATAATTATTTCTTTAATACTAGTTGCATACCTATGGACTCAATGTCAAAAATAAATAAGGGTCTGCAAGAATGGTGCACGTATCATGAACACCCCGACCCTGAATTTTCATCATATTGTTTCTACTAATTTACTTATTCTTACATTTCAAAATAGAATTTAATAAATAAAATTAAATGAACTTTCTAAATTTTACTTGAGTATCAATGTTGAATGTTTCATTCAACAATCTACTCTACAATTGATGTAGGTTGTCTAGTTGCATCTCAAGCACTCTCATAATCATACGTGCAAACAACACTGCAAGAGTGACAATGGTGGGGTGGAACTCCAAGCCTAGAAGTCTTGCCCATATCGGGCTCTACTAGAGGCCTCACACATTGTACAATGCTCTAAGTGAGCGAGCTAATCGACTCCAGTGTGTCCACCTCGACGTTGTCCTTCATAGGAAGGAATAGAAACATGCTCTGCCATGGGTTTGGCCAAGGTTCTTAGTGCCAACTATGGATTACGTCATGCACCCAGTCTATCATGTGTGGACCCCCACATCTACCCTGAAAGTCTAAAATGTTAAAATAATTTGGCACCTTATTGAGGAAAAACTCACAATAGAGTTTCCTCAAAAAATACTGTGGTACCTCATATTTATTGCATGAAGGTTGGTCAAAAACCATCCACCACCACTCCCAAAAATTATTTTTTATTAATTCATGGTGGCACCAATGGATGGGGAACCTCTTGCATGCATGTGATAAAGGTGCATTTCTTCTTGGGTCTGTAAAAAGGATGTACAGAATTTAGCTTTGCTATTTTTTTCTTTTTTCCCATCTGCATATGAAAGACCACTAGCATAATTTTTTTTTAATTCATCCCTCTTATTCAACCAAAAATTAATTTTCTCGCTCATTTCTCCTACATGTGATACAATCAACTCCAACAATTCAAAAATCCCTCTCCTATAAGGGTTGGTTTTAGCATGCTCAGTTAATCTTCCAATCAATTGTTCAATCTCTCTTTTTTGTTTTTAATTTGATTTAAGATATTTTCTTGGGTTCCTTATGGATGCCTATGAACTGATAGAGGGGTTTGAGGTTGTTCTTATTTGGGAGGCTCTTTGTGAGGGGGTGATTGTGAATTTTTAATGTTTGGAGGTGGAGATTAATTTCCTAGAAATTAAAACAAAGTTTTTTTAAAAAACCTATTTCAATCTTAATTCTAACTCAAATTTGAAATTAAAATAATAGAAATATATACCTCTTTGATCACTTCGACCTCTTTGACGTCTTGGCATTATCCTCTCGAAGAATCACAAGAAAAATTCAATCTCCTTTTGGTGAGTGCGAGTTGGAAGAGTAGAAAATGAGAGCTAGGGTTGTGGGTTTGGAATAAAGTGAGGTTGCAACACCTATTTATTTTAAACTAATTTTACATTTGGTGAGAGCCAAATTTGGTGCTCGCCAAATGGAAAAGTTGTTTGGCACTCGCCAAATGCTCTATTTTAGGTTTTTTTGCAAAATGTTGCACCTTTTTTGTGTCATAGATTGGTGTATTAACCCCATAGTATAACTCTAAAAGCATGGATTAATTTAGCCTCACATGGGGAGGCACCTTTCTCACTATCATTACAAATCCGTTGTTGAAATAAACAACACTTTCATTTGCCCCTTTCTTGATAGTGGTCATCTCATGGATTATAAATTTAGGCCGATCCTCTCTCCATACTACAGTAAAAAATTCTCATAAAATCATCCCACGAGTCTATGCTACTACTTGGAAGGCTCTTGTACCATTTTTTTTGCTCTCTTCCAATTAATACATAAAAAAATCATCATGAAATTTTCAGCCTCTATTTCACACTCATTTGTTATGTTGATGAAGCATCTCAAGTGATCTTCACTAGTGAGAAAATTGTTGTATAAAAAATTTGGCACTTTTCCACTAATCTTGTTTGGAATTAGATTAAGGTAATTCAAAATTCCATAAAATTCAAATTGCATGTATATCTCCATTCCTACTAGTTGTCTAATAGGATAAAATATTTGATCTTGTATCCCAAGAGCTATTCTTACTTTTTGTCTCACATTTTGTTGCTAATGGTATTTATTAGGAACTTGTTGATTGTGTTGCACATATTGTACCTATTGATTTGGAATATTTTGAGTACTATCTTGGTTCCTAATTTATTTTTGAGCTTGATATTTTGATTTTTTTTAATCTTTTGGGCTTGTTGAGAAAGTTGAGTTTGCTACAACTTACTTGGGAATTTATTTCATATTTATTTTTCTAAGTTAGTCATTTAGATCTATATGCTAATCCAACTCTCTTTCCCTACATTTTCTCTTTGATTCAATGGTAACATCAACATTGTGGAAGGGAAGTTCATGTTCTTATTTAGTTTTAGGAGAGATGGTCTAATAATTACGATGTGGATTGCCTCTTGGGATTCTTACATGGGTGAAGGAAATTTTTTTCACATCTTCATCATGCAAAAATTTGATGTATTTCTATGTCTTACATTCATATTCATCTCATTTTCTATGCATTCCAAAATCATTTCTAAGACTCCACCTACTAGTTCTAACCATATTATTAACTAATTCATCTAAATTGTATTAATATTCATCTCTTAAATCAATGAAAGCATCATCTCTACTAAATGTACCAACTAATTAATTATTAGGAGGATCTTGTGTATATGGTCTACCTATATTTTTTTGCTTTAGACACTAGGATTGTTGTCTCCTTGTATTGGAAAAACCCTCTTCTTCTCCACATTAATATTTGAGCCGTCTTCCACTTTCCATAGATACTACACAATTTGCAACTATATTCTATATTTGATGATAAAATAGAGTCACCACTTTCCTCAATTAGAAGATACATTTGTTGCAAGTATGCATATTTAGTGTTGTCATTGATTTTAACCCTAGTTTATTTGTGTTGTCATTGATGTCAACTAGCAATGGTTGAGAAGTTGTGATAATGCTTCGATTAGTTTCATTGTGTTGTCATTAGTAAGTGTTACTAGTGTCAAACTTTAATGTTGCTTTGATAAGCTTTTGTATATGGGTATATGCAAGATCATGATGGGCCAAAAAGTGGCAATATGATAGGTATGTGGCTGACGACTATTTTTTAACCCAAAATTGATGAAATGAAAAGGGTTTTTAAAGGAGATTCTCAGCTTTCCACCGATATAAATTATGCTTTAATTTGAATTTAATAATTAATCATTATTCATTTTCTATTCAAATTATGACTAAAGTTCTGATTGATAGGTTGATTGAAAAATATCTATAGCTTTCAAACGATATCACATTTTTTGAATCCAAAACATGTGTCACATTCTATGCTTCACATAATATAGGATTAAAAAAAGAAAAATTGAATTTCATGAAGTTTTGACCAAGTTAAGGTGGTCATACATACAAGATTTTATATTTTTTTTTAAAATTTGTAATAAAAAATTCATAATTAATTATTTACTTGGAAAAAAATTACAAAAAAATATGCATCACATTGGAGCATGAGTCCTACTACTATATAAAATCTTATAAAAAATATTATCATTTTATTGTTAGGGTGGTCGAGACACCTACTTCTTATTTTTCCCTAAAATTTAAGTACCACGCATTGAAATTTCAAATTTTCACTAAATAGTTTTTAAAAAAAAAATAAACACAGTAGTTTAAAAACTACATTCAATTTTATACAGATTCTATTCTTGCATATTTTTGAAATAATATAGATAACTTATTCAAATTTTTATGTCAAGTTGCCTAACTCTGATTTTTCTAAATTTTTTGCCACTTAAGGGCCTATTTTTTCCATGATGATCCTGCACATACCCATATGGATGTTGTTTGGTTGAGTTGTTGTATTGTAGTTGGCTTGGTGTTGATGAAGTGGAGAAGATGATGAAAATGTGTTTTTTGTAATTGATTTCTAGGTGCTTTTGAGAAAATTTTAATAAAAGAGGAAACTGTGTGTTGTAGAGGTGTTCTGGAATATAGAGTGGTGTTATGGTTTTGCTCCGCATTTCTTTTGTGTTGAAGATTTACTAGTGCATTCAGATATGTTGGTCAGAGATGTTCATAGGTGTTATATAAAAAAAATTGTGTTTGGATCATTGTACAAAGAATGTTGTGTTCACCAATGTGTGAATTGTATTGCAAGGGTGTATGAGAGAAATGGTTTTGCTTCACATTTCTTTGCAATTTGGTTTTTGTTCTTGCGGTTTTGGAAGTGTGCTAATATAGTTCATATATACCTTCAGTTCAAGTTGGTCATGGTTTGATGCTCCACAAGTTGATTTATTGAGTTGCAGTGTGTGGAAGATTATCCAGGTGAACACATGATAAATTTGTTCTTTAGGTGAAAGTTGTTGCAAAGGAATTTGTTAGATTTTATGATTTTTGTGGAATATTCTAGATTGTGTTCAAGTGTTGTGTGTGGTCTACAAGTCATCTTTGGATCAAAGGAAGCACATACTTTAAAATTGTTTGATGGTGTTTACACAAGTTCAACCAACCCTGGGTGTTTACACTAATTATGGATGTGCTTTGGTGATTTTGAAAGTGTGGTGTGGCATCTGTAAGTATATTTGGGTCCAAGTTAAGGTGTGATATGGTCTTCCTTCATTCCTTTCCACTGCAAGAATATTTTGGTGCTAACCTAATTTGAATTTGCATAGTTGAGGTGCATAACCAACCTTGGAGAATTTTTTCAAGGTTGAAGATGGTATAAATATGAGTTGATTTGTTGAGGGATGATAAGGTAGATGGGTTTGATGCAAATGATGCAAATTGCAGAGTTGTAGGGTGCTAATTTATGCAATATAGTGCGAGCTTTCATGTGTTAGATTACTGGATGTAGTGAGCAAAACCTGTCTACAATTTTTTAGTAAGACTGCGGAGGTGATGGTGATGATGTGGTGGATTTTTTTGTTGCATTGAGATGGTTTTCTCATTGTAACACTCTTCTCTATCATCTTTTCTATTATGGAAGTGATTCTTTCCTTCTTTTAGGTAGTGAGCCCTTTGTAATCAATGTTGATATATAGTATGAGTTAATCCTCATCATGGTTTTTCTCCTATTGGGTTTTCCATGTGAATTTGGTATTTATTTGTGTATGGTGTTGAGTTGGTTTTGTTTCTATTATCTACTCTCATGATAAATCATTCTAATAGACTAAGGGCTAATTGAATTAATGTGGATTTGAATGTTTGTGAGGGTTTTGAAGTTTTAAGGTACAACTGATTCACCCTCCCTCTCAGTTGTCTTGTGCATTCAACACCATAACCCTTTTAAAGAACTTGAATCCTCACCATCCATCTAAAACAAATAAAATATTGACCAACCATCTTGCTACCTACATTCAAGGGAAACCCTCTCAATCAATCACAATTATAGATTCATCAACAAATCTAGACTATTCATCTTCATTCAAAAATTTATAAATAAAGCTCCAAAATTCCACCAAAAGTAATCAATGAACTTCATAAATACATGCTACTAATAATTTGAAGCATCCAAAGAGAAATTATGTCCATAACACCATTTTCATTCATCTTGACCATATCCACACTAACAAAGGAGCTTGCAATTGGTAATTGAATTGATGAGTGCTAACCTTTTTGAATTTTATTATTGCTCAATTTGAGATTTATACTTAGTTTGAATTAGGATTCTTTATTTGTGTTTGTTTTCTCTTGTTTTACTTCAAACTTTGTGTTTTTACACACAATAAATCCAAAAATCTAAAATAATAGGAGGTTGTGAAAAAATATAGCAAAAGGGTAATTAAACCCTAATTATATCTAAAAATAAGATAAAATACAAAAAAATAAATAAACAACTAAAATTTAGAAGATAAAAACCTAGGGGGAGTAGGATAAGTCAGGTTAATAGAAAATGCAATGAAATAAAAGTGTACTACATAAACAATCCAAGCTAGTTAAATAGATGTTGTCAATAGCATAAACTAGCCTAGATTAAATTAGAGTTGAGACAAATAATTATAATAAATACATAAAGATTTAAATATAAAGGATATGGGTACTTAGAACTCAAACTAGTGATGGAAAAATGGTAATGATGATATTTTGAAGTGATTTTCCATCTCAAAAAATGAATGACCTTAATAATATGGTAATTGTCTCAAAATATAAACTATCTTGCTATGGTTTAATCCGAACTGTCATATAGTCAATTCTAAGAGGCATGGACTTGATGTGATATGCAAGATTGATTTGTTGGAATGTGCACCTAAAAAATTGTTCACCTTCACCTTTTTTATAGATGAATCTATCAAGGTGGTGTGTAAGGGCATCATAAAAGTTTGTCAACGTGATAAGTGAATTGATTCTCTATTGTCAAACCCCTTTGATAAGTTGTATTAATGACAATAAGTGATATAAAATTTAACATACACAAGTATGCAAATGGACTAGACATGATGATGATTATGGATCTCATTATTTGATTCCCATAAAAATTGTGTACTTTAATGACTTTCTTCTTGTAATCACATGTGATCTCCCCTTATGCAATTAATTGCACTATGAGTGTCTTTAAATGCCATGACATAATAACTTGTCAAACAAATGCATGTAAATCGAATAGTTGAAAGGGAGAGGAAAGTTTAAATTTAAATTTCAAGGTCATTCTTGCACACCTTAAGATTGAAATAGGTTAATATTGAGACACTAAAACATAAATCCTTGTTGGTATGAGTTTTCCACAATTCATGAAGTTAGAAAGTAAGCTTTTGGATCCAGTTGTGTATATTTTTGTTTCGACGTTTCAGATCACACTCAATCACTGAGTGTGATTTGAAACGTCAAAACAAAAATATGCACAATTGAATCCAAAAGCTTACTTCATAAATTCTATTATAAGATACTAATTTAAAACATAAGACAAATATATAAAAGTAAACATGATAATGATAAATAAATGAAAACTAATATAAATAAATAAAAATAAAAATGAATAAAAATCATGATATAACCAAACCAAATATAAAATATTCTATTTATTGATATATTATTCCATTAAATCATTCCACTAAAATAAACATAATACCAATTTTAAAATAATATAAATATACTATTTTATCGTTACAGATATATAATAGTTTGTGTTAAAAATATATTAGAAAACAAATTACTTTCAGTCTCCATCGTAACGTTTGTACATACAACCAAATCCAAAATGTTACATACATCTGACCAAAGCAACCATTTTTTACATATTTTTTCAATATTTTATGAAGTGGACTCCCTTAAAAAAATCAAATCTAAAATAATATAAATATACTATTTTGCACACAAGGAAACAACCAATTTCAGTCTCAATTCCAATATCCATTCCTACGCTGCTTTACCCATAGAGGGACAATCTCATTGCTCTGTCTCACCATTTGGATGTTTTCGAGCATTGATTCCTTATGTCAGGAAACTGCTGACACATCTAACAGTCCGCTAATCCGTTTTTTTTCTCAACAACTTTGACATGAAGCCCACCGCTCATTCCTGAAGTTAACCTCGCTACGAACTCGGGCTTCAACTCGGGATCAACATCCAGACTAAATTCTGTGATGACACTGGCA
>VDFB02376847.1:0-11549 GCA_007258455.2 Sequoia sempervirens
ATATATAAAGAAATCATTCATAATTGCAGTTAATATCAAATAAATTAAAAATTCTTTTCCCAATTTTCACATTCTCATGAAAGGTAGTTAATCACATTCTCATGAAAGGTAGTTAATCACAACTAACATAATGACCATATTATTATTGCCATAATCTTGTTCAAGACAAAAGGGATGTAACATACTTCTCCCCATAAGAATCATCGTCCCCGATGATTGTTTATTTAAAAGTTCAGTTCTAAAATCATAAATATATATAGAGTTCTTAATTGCTCATAAATAGATAAGGATACTTCTGAAGGATTTCATCATAATCCTCCCATGTAGCATTTTCCTTTGAATATTGGTCCCACTAGACCTTGCATTGTACCACCTCGCAGTTACGTAAGCGTAGCTTATGTACCTCGAACACTCTAAGTGGCTCGATTGTGATCACCCCAGGATCCTGCACCTGCAAGGATTCCAATCAATCATATGGTCAAATTCTGCATAGTACTTCTTAAGATAGGAGACATGAAATACATTGTGCAATCTGGCGAGAGTCGGAGTTAGAGCAATTCTGTATGCTACCGGGTTGATAACTTCAAGGACTTCAAAAGGTCCTATATATCTTGAGGCTAGTTTAGAGGTTTTTCCAAATTTGATAGAGCTCTTCTGAGGTTTAACTCGCAAGAGAACTTTCTCTCCAACCACAAACTGCCCAAGGGATCGTTTTGCATCAGCATAGCTTTTTTGCCGATCATTAGCTTCCTTCAATCTTTGTCTGATTAACTTAGCTTGTTCCTCCATTTCCTGAAGCATCTTAGGTCCTGGAATGATCCTGTCCTCCATTCTGTTCCAACTGATAGGTGTTCTGCATTTCCTGCCGTATAGTGCTTCAAAGGGTACCATTTTGATAGTTGATTGATATGAATTGTTATAAACAAATTCTACCAATGGTAAATATTCTTCCCACTTATATTGCTGGTCCATGCAATACATTCTTAGTAGGTCTTCCAAGATCTGATTTACTTTTCCTGTTTGTCCATCTATTTCAGGATGATAAGCTGTACTAATATTTAGTTGAGTTCCCAAGGTAGAAAATAGAGTTTTCCAAAACCTGGATGTCATCTTGGCATCCCTGTCGGAAATAATTTTTTATGGAATTCCATGAAGACGAAAAATTTCTTGTACAAACTTTCGAGCAATCACAAAATCCCCATTTGTCAAATTTCCGGTATGAAATGTGCTACTTTGGTGAGTCTATCCACTACTACCAGTGTTACATTATGTCTTCTCCTCATCATCGGTAATCCCTGTACAAAATCCATACTAATGATTTGCCATTTCCATTTTGGTACACTGTGAGTTTGTAACAATCTTGCTGGGTGTTGGTGCTCCGCCTTAACCTTCTGACATTCAAAACATCCTGCAACAAATCTAGTTGCATCCTTTTTCATTCCCTTCCAAAAATATAGAGGTTTGACATCGGCCAACATTTTGGTTACCCCTGGATGACCTGAGTATGGTGCTTTGTGTATCTCCTTCCATACCAATTTCCTTAGTTCTGTTGAGTTTGGTACATACATCCTGCCCTTATATCTCAAAAGTCCACCAGCTTCAATTTGTAGGCTCTTGAGAGTTTGCCTGTAGAGCTTCATGAACTTGCAAGTAGAATTCATCTTCATTCAATTTCTGTAGTACCTGAGCTCTAAAATTTGTATTGACTGACACTATGGAAGTTATATGTTTTCATCGACTCAGAGCATCGACTACTTTGTTCTCCTTGCCCTTGATATAATTGACCTCAAAATCATAGTTTGAAATTAACTCCATCCACCTCCTTTGGCGAGCATTTAAATTAGGCTAGGTGAATATATACTTTAAACCTTGGTTGTTTGATTTGAGTTCAAAAGTCTTCCCTAACAAGTAATGTCGCCACATTTGCAAGGCATGCACAATTGCTGCTAACTCCAGATCTTGAGGTGCATAATTCTGCTCATATGGCTTCAACTTCCGAGATTCATAAGCCACTACCTTCCCATCTTGCATTAATACTTTGCCCAAACCCTCACCAGACGTGTCTGTTATAACTACAAAATGACCATTAGGGTTCGGTACTACCAAAATTGGTGGTCATTAATTTCTCCTTCAAAGTATTAAACGCTTCTTGACATTTCTCTGTCCATTCGAATCTCTTTCCTTTCCTTTGAAGGGAGGTAATGGGGTGGGTAATCCTAGAGAAATTTCTTACAAATCTTCGGTAATACCTCGCCAAACCCATGAAACTCCTAACCTCATGCACATTTTTTTGTACTGGCCATTCCACTATAGCTTTTATCTTTGTTGGATCCACTGCTTTTCCTTTGGCTGATATTATATGCCCGAAGTATTGTACCTCTTTCTGGAAGAAGGTGCACTTTGATAATTTTCCATAAAGTTTATGTTCTCTCAATCGTTGGAGGACCACCCGAAGATGCTGAAGATGCTCATCCTTGTTTTTGGAGTAAATAAGAATGTCATCGAGGAAAACCAACACAAACTTGTCCAAACAATCACGGAAAATACTTTTCATTAGATTCATAAACACAGCTATGGCATTGGTGAGACCAAATGGAAAAACTGTGAATTCATAATATGACCGTACCTAGTTTTGAAGGTTGTTTTATGAATGTCTTCTTCCTTCAATCTTAACTGATGATATCTAACCTTAAATCTATCTTGGAAAACATTGCTACCCCTTTCATTTGATCAAAAAGATCGTCTATTCTGGGCAAGGGGTATTTATTTCTGATGGTGAGCTTATTTAGCGTACAATAATCTATGCATAGGCGAAGTGTCCCATCCTTCTTGACAAATATTACTGGTGCTCCCCATGGTCATATGCTAGGTCGAATCAATCCTTTATCCAGTAATTCCTGCAATTGTGCCTTTAGTTCCATTAGTTCCATAGTGGTCATATGATACCGTGCCTTAGAAATAGGTTCAACCCCTAGAACTAAATCTATAGAGAAATCAAACACCCTTCTTAGTGGTAAACTAAGTAGTTCCTCTAGGAACACATCCTGGTATTCCCGAAGGTAGGGATACTTTTCAGCGAATGTTTCTTCCTTAAAGTTAGTTTCCATTTCCTCTTCCGTACTTTGTGTGTGCATTATCAGGTCATCATAATATATACTTTCCTTGTATTCCCTAACTTCTTCCATTTTAACTGCAAATATTTGACATCCTTTCCTTTTATTTCTTTTTAACTGCATGGCTGAAATTTGCCATACCTTAACCTCTCGTTGTACTCCTTGAATAAACACCGGTTTTCCTAAGTCATCCACACACTCCACTGTCTTTGCAAAACAATCAACCTTGGCCCTATGCTCTCTTAACCAATTCATTCTAATGATCACATCATAGGGACCCAGAAGTGCCACGTAAAGGTTAATTTCTGTGGTGAAGCCTAGAAGTTCTACTCTAGCTTCAAACAAACACTGCTCTACCCGAGCTCTCTTCTGATTAGCATATTCAACCGTCCATGATTTGGCCACGAACCCAGTTCTTTTAGGAAATCTACCAAGCAATTTAGGGGATATGAAACATTGTGGCTCCAATGTCTATTAAAATGGTTATTGGGTTCTCATATAGCATACCTGTAATCTCAATGGGTATGACTTGATATTCCTCCTGCTTATTATCTACTACTACATGAATAATTTGCTAGAAAGCTGTCTACTGAGGTGTAAAGGTTTACGTTGCTGCTGTCCATTCTGATTCTTGGTAGGGCATTGGTTAGCGTAATGCTCTCCTCCACATGTAAAACATCCCCCTGGTGGCCCCTTCTTTTCCGACCCTTTGTTTGAATTAGCTTCATCCTTCCTAGTACTGTTATTGCCCTTCTTATCCTTCTTGTAGTCATACTGATTGTTCTTGTAGTCCTTTTTGAAATTCTGAGACGACTAGTTCCATTTGACTTTGCTGCGGTTTTTATCCCTTAAGGAATCATCCTTTTTCAACCTTTGCTCTTGTCGAACAACTTTTTCATATGCTTCATCCATAGTTCATAGTGCCAAAACATCCACTGGACCCCCTATGTGGTTGTTCAACCCCAATATGAACTTCCGAACACAAAAATTTTCATCCTACTGGTATTGCGGAACATATTTTAACAGACGGGTATACTTTTCCCAATACTCATTAACAATTAAGGGTCCCTTCCTGATATTTTCAAAGTCAAGTAGCTTTTGATCGTAAAACAATTGTGGTAGCCATCTTTGACGAGAAATTCTCACAAACTGATCCCAGGTCACTTTGGCTACTACAAGACCCATTTCTGCCCTTTTATTTTCCCACCAAGTAGCGGCTTCTCCTGCCAATTGATAGGCTTCCCAAGCGGCCTTGGAATTATCAGAGTAATCCCTTAGCTCAAAGTACTTCTCCATTTCAGTCAACCATGCCTTGGCGGCATCTCCTAAAGCGGAGCCCTCAAACTTAGGGGGTTTGATCATTTCATATCTTTAGCAAGTTCATTGGCTAATCGACTTCTCTTGTTTCCCAAGCTCAAAGTTTTAGAATTATCTTTGTGTTGGTCACTCTGGGTTTCTGACCTTCCATCTCTCATATCGGGTTGCCCTTCTACTTTCTTTTCTAGGTTGACTAGTCGGGCCTGATTTTCATTCATCTAATTCAGTAATTGGTCTAGCTTTGCCATAGGATTGTTATTATCCTGATCCCCTCCAAATCCATTTCTGGAATTATCCATTCCAATGAAGTTCCTCGAGATGTTGGTAATTCTAATTAGTCTTTGTTTTGAATTTTTTTCCATAGTTTGCTCAACATAAGTTAAAGAAGTTTTCCATTGTAGATAAACAATCAAATATTTTCTGACTTTTGTTACTCAAGTCAATTGCTACAAGATGTCAAGCAAAATAGTTTACAAAATTGATATCACTTCCTGTGACAGATTTAATCCAAAATTGTTTACAAAATGACTATCACTTCCTATGATAGATTCATTACAAAATGACTATCACTCCTTGTGATAGATTCAATACAAAATTGTTTACAAAATGACTATCACTTCCTATGATAGATTCAATACAAAATTGTTTACAAAATGACCATCACTTCTGTGATAGATTCTAATACAAAGATGATTAGGAATCATTTTCACTGCCTGTGATAGGTTCCTCCTGATCACTAAACTCAAAAAATGGAATAAGTCTGTATCCGGGAGTTGAAATACGATCTTCTTTAGGTGTTTTCAGTTCGGTCTTATCATTCAAAAGGTTCTCAGAACTGGTTTTGTTTGTTTCAGCAGGAAAAGATGACTTAACAGTTTCCTTCCTAGAGGTAGTCCAAATTCTTCTTTCTCTCTGAAGTCTCTTTAGAGCTTCATCCATTGTTTCTGAATCCGAGGGAAAAGAGCAGCAAGAATAGTCATATCTAAGCTTGATTTTCCACAATTGGATGGAAATGGGATCTCAGATCTTCTTCCGGGGTGTTTTTCGCATCCTCATCCTGGAAAAACACTGATGATTGATTTCCGTTTTCTATGTTTGCTTGATGAGCCCCGAGGTTTAGTGTCAAACCTGGTAGCTTTGATACCATATGTAACATGCAAGCTAATGTACAGTTTAAAAATGGTAACTAATTACTAGTTTTAGCTGAAGTGTAACTAACTAATTTTCCTTACGAGAGTTTCTTTGCAATAACAAACAAGAAAGATATATAATCTGAGCATTAACTACTCTAACATTCAATAATTAACTTCTAGTTCCCTTTTTTTTTCAAATTCAATTGAAATGGAACAATAACAATTTATATAACTGAAAACTACAGTTGGTTATGAACTAACTTTTTCATTAATTACGAAATGAAAAGAGCATTTAAAACAGCAGTGAAATAAACATTATAAAGTAAATATATTTGAAGTAGAGAGAAAGAGAGAGTTATGAATAAGTACAGTCTGAAGGATTCCTGTTGGAATGCTTGAACAAGACTCTTTCTTTGAGGGAAAAAGAAACATCATCAAGGGCTTTTCCGCCCAACTAAGACCTACTGGTCTCTCGCGTTTCTTCAATTGAAGAAACCCGACCCTTCACGAGGGTAGTCTATAAAGGATTTTACAAATTACCATCTTTCCATTTGAGTCTGGTGTCAAGAACCTATACTACCTTGGTCGATCTCTCACTATAGGTTCTCCCAACTAGAAAGACCATTTTGACTAGGGGTATATCTGATTTTTGATGGCCGATTGTTGCTTATTCAAAGCATCATAACCTTGGCCAAGGATTTAATGATTACGGCATGTTTCTTGTGCCATCAGCACTCTCACCCTTACTCGGCATTAATACATTTGGCATTTGAGTTTATATAATCATTGACTCGACTCATAATTCGTTCCTTTACAATCAAAGGTAATAAGCTCAATTTATACTTACAAGAGAAGAGAATGATAGTCCTTTGACGATTTTGGAAAGAATCCAATAGTTAGTTTAAGTTCCATTTATTTAAAACGTGGATAGAGATTAATGATTCGACCAGGTTTGAGGCTTAAGAATAGAGTATGGTGTAGACTTCGACTTCAACATTGATGAAAGAAAATATAGAGCATTTCGAGTGCAAGATTGGATAAACAAGTTAGGTTCATAACTAATAAGGAAAGAGTTATTCGACGGACAAGACACTGAGATTTTGCATGGATTCGATAACATTATACTTCAAGTAGGATGTGAATTCAACGAATATGCTAACCATTGCATGTTGATTACAAGAATGATGTAAGGACTTTTCAATGCCAAAGACTTAACAAATTAAAAGAAACACAATACGTGCCTAGAGATGTGAATCTATAGCTCGAGGATTCTTTTGGCATCTTCTCCCAACGAACAGGACGTAAGCTATAGATAACTCGATCCTTCACAATCCAAAGAAGAGTGACTGTGACGGTTTTCTTAACAACATAGAATGTTTTTTCTCACATCTGAATAACAATGATGAATGCAAGAAGATGGCGCTTGGCCATGGAAAGTCAGATAGAAATTGCAACACCAGAATGCCGACTGAATGAGAGGAAAAGAAGAGTGAGTATGAGGTGAATGCGAGAATAAAGAATTCCTTCCAAAAGGTTACCCAAAGGTGAACAGACCAGATGATCACTTATCACCAAGTTTATCCGTCATCGGGGTCAATGATCTTGATGTCAGATCATCCGGAACCAATCTCGAGATCGATCAGATCCGGAATTTCAGGAGAATTCATAGATTCAGGATCAGATCGAGGATTTCTTTCTGGATTTTCGAAACTTCCCCTTGATGGTGTGTTGATTTGGCACATTCAGACAACCAGCGAATTTACTATTTTTAGTAAATTCTATTTTTGGCAGTGGACAGTTTGGGTTCAGCTCAGTTGGGCTTCTTCTGCAGTTTTTTCAGCTGGCACTTCAATTCTTGGCCTTGGGCGCATTTTTTAGTGGAGAGATAAGTATTTTATTATAATATTATTATTTTAATATTATACCCCCTTTGCCTAAGCAGTGCAACTTTAAGTTGTTTTTAAAAAAGGGGACTTTGAGGGTCTAGGCGTCATAAGGTGATAAATTATATTTTTAATGTCAAATTTTGAGACCTTGAAATGGACGCCCTTTTGTGAGATGAAGTTTATTTTAAAAGTGAAATATTTTATGGAGGAAAAAGGACGCCATCTTTTGGAGGGAAAAGAGGAATTTGAAAATTAGGGTTTTGGGGCGCCCTCTGGAAGTTTCTAGATGTTTCTCTCACTTCTATTTAAGCAGGCCTCAGCTCTTCATTTGGCATCTTCTGTCTACTACATCGTTATGCTGCTGGATTGATTTCAGGCACTCGCTTCGAGGAAAGCACACCTCCTAGCATTGGCTCATCTTCTTGCTTGAAAGATAGCAATTAGTTGAGAGGTTAGCTGGTAATTTGATAGTTTGCATTGTAGTTGAGTATATTGCGTTTTGGTAGTGTTATTCAAGCATTTTGTCATGTTTTCAAGTTGCTGTTGCCTTATAGCTGTAAGCTCTTTTTATTCATAATCCAAAAATACAAAAAGATTTCCTTGTGGGTATTGCATATTTACTTTAGTCATGGCTGGGCGCCACTTATTGTGAAGTCTCATGATTTTTAATAAAGTATTGAATTTTTAAGAGAAAATCGCCCTCCTCTAGGGGCCGTACCATTGTACCTTGCTTGGAGAGTGAGCAGAAAATAAATATCATTAGTTTGGGTCTGTTTTGTGTCATGAGTCTAGGCGCCTTCATCTTAGGTGTCTTTTGCATCCATTTACTTGCAGTTTGAATGAGTGGTGTGAGGTTTGTGAGCATATTTTGGTGTTACAGTGTTGCTGATAACAGAAAATCAGTCCTTACTCTGTCATAGCAGCAAGCTTAAAATAATCATTTGAGTTGTGTGCAAGGAAAGCTATTGAGAAGACTTGAAATTATCATTCTATATTGTTGTAATGTTGAAGACTCTCTTATAATGTGCTTAATTGATGAATTTCTGATATTGTAAGCTGCACAGTAGTACTGTCAGCATTTTGTATTCATTTCCGCAAATTCCGCATATTTGTACTGCCCACTGAATAAGTGGAAGAGGCTGGCTTGCCGCCTATTTCTGTTTTGCATTGTAATTTCCTAAAGTCTCCGCCATATGGTCGCCTCGTATCCATCACGGATTGAGTAGCACATACTTGGTGTTGAGCTATTTTCAGTATTGCATTAGATAGGGATCCTCTGACCGAATGCTCGTCGTTCTCCGGCGCATCTCGTGGTTAGAGTTCTTATTCAACATTTTCCTTTGAGATCCTCTGACCAATACTCACACCTTGCCCGCATCGGGATCCTGGTGTACATTCTGGTTAGAGTTACTTTTCTGCATCGTTTTGGTTTAGGCTAACCTTAACGGGTGCGTGTTGCATTGTAATCAATTGTGAAAAAAAAAAAAAAAATTGGTCCGGTTCATTACAAAGGGTGGCGGGGAGTTACCCCATCCAACCACTCCCACGGCAAGAGCTACCTCGACTCAATTATTCATCGCCACTTAAAGATTGATATTAACATTGGCTTAATATTTTTAATTCATTACTAACTCCCAAGGTGCGCTTAAGGCTAAATACATGACTTCTAGAGGGGAATGATGATGTTCATTTAAAGTTGACTTGTTTTAAAATTATTTAATTGAGATATATCTCCAGGTTACAACTTCAATGTAGCCACCTTACACGAACTTGTGACTTGATGGTAATTTGATTCTTTATAGACTACGACCTCTCCTTGATGATATTTACCTTTCCTTCGAGGTGTTGACAATCCTGCATCCACTTGACAAAGAAATAGGGTTAGACCGTTCTCTGTATCATTTTTAAAATAAAAACATATCAACACATTCACTTATATATATATAAGGAAATCATTCATAATTGCAGTTATAACAAATAAATTAAAAATTCTTTTCCCAATTTTCACATTCTCATGAAAGGTAGTTAATCACAACTAACATAACGGCCATATCATTATTGCCATAATCTTGTTCAAGACAAAAGGGATGTAACAATATAGGTGATGATATGACTCCTAGTTCTCACCAAAACTGATTTCTTTATACTATTTAAGATTTTTTAAAGGGATGACCCCTGAGTAGGTTAGTGGGAAAGAATGTATATAGTTGTATGCAAGCTTTTGGATTAAACAGTGTATGTTTTTCTGTCGACTTTTCAGATCACACCCAGTGATCCATCATCAAGAAGAGGAAAAATTGGATTAGGTGTTTTTATATATCATCAGTTATGTAGTTGATGATATGACTGTTAGTTCTCACCAAAACTGATTTCTTCATACTGTTTAAGATATTTTAAAGAAACACCTCTTAGATCGCATCAAAGAACAAGATTTAATAAATTGAATAATGGGGATATAAAGGATATCTCTCTCTGTAATTCTCTCTGCAAAAGAAAAGAAAGGTACCACTTGAGTCTGGGCCTAGATGGAGCAGAAGTGTGCTGTGAACTAAATTGGACACAAATAAAAACACAATGAGCAAAATTTTACAGAAAACTGATTTTTTTCCCTTGAAACTTCTGAAGATATGCAAGGAGTTTGCTACGCATTGCACACAAATAAAAACACAATGACAGCAATGATTCACAGAAAACTGAGCATTTTTTCCCCTTAAAACTTCTGAAAATGAACTACAACATTTGGACAACAAGCACAATACTAAATATGAAATATGACAACTGTAGCCTATCAGCTGACACATTCATATGGCAATTAAGACATAACACTTGCTTGAGAAGGTATGGGCTTCTGCTCATGCCCAATCCAAGAGCAGTATGAGTACTACACTAGGCCACCAGTGTTCCTTCAGGTCACACACAATTTTTCCATCCGAAAGAAGATTTTTTTTTGATTTTTAAAGCATTTTAACAACTCTTTCAAGCTGCTTATTCTCAATTTATCTGATTTAAACCTATCATCAGAATCCAATAATTTACTCATTGTAATTCATGACATGTTTCTTGGTATAAGAATCTGAATTGGAAGTCAGTTAGAGCAGTTGAGTTAATCATTGCCGGGATATATGATTATATCATGCTTTGATAAACATCTCGAATTTCAATTGATTTTGTTTCATAGAAAATAAAATCAACCTATTCATGTCCCTATTTTGATATTATCTCATACAAAATAGTATGTTGCATGCAGAGTTATTTTTGGAACACGATTCCAGCGGAACTTCTTGCAACTTTTACGGAATGCTGAATTTCAACAACTATCAACCCAAGATTTACAGTTGACCTCTGCCTTGAACACTGATTACTTGCTAACTCTACCTGTTGATGTTGATTGGAAGCGTACGTCTTCATCAAATCCAGTTATTTTCAAGTAAGCCATGGAGAGTTCTATTCTAATATGTTTTACTCACTTCACTCATGTCTTTTACTTTTTTTAAATAAAATGAATTTTTCAGTAACGCATAAAACATTTGTTGCATCAGTATATGGAAAGGCATCTGAATAAAAATGATTGGAAATTTCAAATAAGTATGAGTTCAAGCTATCAAATATGAAAGATCTTGAATTTGGAAATGTTGAAGACTTGATGATTCAGCTTTCTTATGTCTGTTATTAGTTTCTTAATGACACGAAAGGCATTTCCAAAGCATTGAAAAACATAGATATTTCTAATAGATTCCAGTCTTAAACATACCAGTTAAAGGCAAAAGCTAATTATATACAGATTATTACAGTTTATAGCATAATAGATGGGAGATAAGGCCAAGTTAATTCTAAATGAATACCATTAACATTCTTATTGTTGCAAGCCAAAAAGAACTGTGCCAAAACTCATAAACAACTTTCCTCATAGACTTGGGGATGTTGCAAGAAGTTTTGTGGCAATAAAATCCAGGGAAGAAAGAATTGATATACACAAATTACCAAAATATGGTAAATGGAGTTGCAATTTAGTAATATTTTTTGTAGTTTTGGAAGCAACTGTGTTATATCCATTTTTTCTGGTGTTCAGGAGCTATCTTCCAGATCCCTTTCCAGTGATT
>VDFB02376848.1:0-11670 GCA_007258455.2 Sequoia sempervirens
ATTTCCTAGGATTTATTGCTTTCAATTGGTTTTTCATTCTTCAATTTATTCTCGTAGTTGTTGCTGATGACGATTATGGTAACTTTAAGGACTTTTGATGAAATTAGTCTGTAGATCTTGTCTTAGTGAGACATTCAAATATTGATATTATGTTTTGGGTTTAATTTCAGTATGCCACACAAAATTTGTTATTATCAACGTTCATGCCTTAGTTTATCAAGAATGTCATCTTCAAAACTGTTATAGATAGAATAATCTCTGGTTATCCTCTAGTAATCATCGGACCTTTTTGTTGTTAATGTTTTCTAGGTTGGCATAACAAATAATTGTCACAATTTTGTATCATAACAGGGCGCACCTGTTTTCCAATGTTTTTAGGAGTTGAAATTGAAGAGTTGTCTTGTAGGGGAAAGATTGTAAAGATTTTTCTTTGATTAGGAAGAGTTTATGTTTATTTCTTAATTTGGATACAGGATGAGGTTCTCGGCTCAACAAATTTTTCTTTTACCTTGTTCCCAAATGTCATTTAATAGATGATGGATATTTGGAAATTCCCTTTAGTACACCTAGATTTTGCTTTGTCTACAGCAATATCTGCATCTCTGTGTCTGGTTTAGGATTGTCTAATCTGTCTACAAATGTGGTTCGAACTTGCACCATCTGTAGGTTTTATTGTTCGCTATTTAACATGAAGCTTATAAATCTCATCTACAAATATAGTTTCAAACTTTAATTTGATAACTTCGTGACATCTAGCATCTTACATTAACACCTAGCTGCTCTACCTTCCTTTTGTTGGCCACTCATGCACATGTATAGTCACCAGTTAAAGTTCTTGTGAAACTATACACTTCCCCTTCTACTTGGTTGACTTGGTCCCTGTCATAGACCACCTACACTCAAAAAACCTATTGTCAAGCATCATATTTATAGAAAATATTTCTTGAGATTAGAAATCTTAAATAATCTAAATTTAATCTAAATTCAATGACCAAGCTTTAATTTAAACCACAATCCTACCTTGTATTTAGAGTATTTGTATTCATTGATTTGTGTCTACATAAACTCTCTATTGCTTCTTTTTGTTTGTAATGTTCTATTTTTTTATCATATATCATAAATTTTATATGAAATTGTTTGATGCTTTTGCTTCTCTTTGAGTGTTGTACTTGTCTCCCTCAACACAGTATTTTAACTTTTGAATGTATATTTTACTGCACAATTTGTGAGGAACCATTTTTTTGTTACATTATCATGGATAGGAATATGCATTGTCTGATTCCAACAAAGACTGGTTTTAGGAGGTTCAGTGCAATGCTATCACAAAATGACGTAGAATATGAAGATATATTCGATAGATGATGAGCTCCCCGATTTTGTCCCAAGTACGCAAACAGCCAATGAACTAGTCATACCTGATTTTCCTCCATGTATAAATAGGGAAAATGAAGAAACATTCAACTCTACTCCATTTGAGTATTATCCTAATGTTTTTTCTCCCACTGAAGTTTACCTACCATCCAAACAATCAGATGGACAAGATAAACCACCTTTCATTCCTCTATCACAAAAGGCAAGGGCACGCTGGAGTATACCAGACACCATGGTCCTCATTGAAGCAAAACGCATTGAGAAAGATGCAGTATCCAGTGGTGGGGCAATGAAAAAAACTACAACTTCTGTTGAAAAGTGGAAACTAGTTCAAGAGTATTGTTCTCGTCATGGTGTCCTTCGGACAACAAACCAATGCCGAGATCGATGGGAGCATATTTTTCCAGAATATAAAAGGATCAGAGATTACGAGTCACATATTCCCTCTGGCCATGATAGCTATTGGAATATGACTAGCAGAGGGAGAGCTGAAAAAAAGCTTCCACCAAACTTTCCTATTGAATTGATGGATGCAATGGAGATCAAATTTGGGACTGATAGAGCAATTGATCCTAGAAATATAAGTATTGATACTTCAGAGATAAATTATACATTTAGTCAGAACATTCCATCTCCAAATGAAAATGTTGATGAATTTGATACGGTGAATGCAACAGGTCAAGGCTCACAAAACACTGACAATGAAAGAGAAAAAGGGTACACTAGTAAAAAAAGGAAATCAACATTCAAAACTACAGCTATGAAGGACACTATTATTGAAAACAACAAATTAGTTGTTTCTACATTGCAGGTTGCTGAGGAGGGACGTATGAAACGCCATGAAAAAGATTATGCTTTGATGGAAATGCGGTTAAGTGATCAAAAATTATGTGATGAAAAAATGTTCAAGTTGGAGGAGCAAAAGGTCAATGATCAATTCAAGTTGGAAGAGCAAAAGCTCAATGTTCAAACGAGCTTGGTTGCTGCTCTAAATTCCATTGGCCAAGCGATGCTTAAGATTTCTGAATCATTTTCAAATGAAAAATGATTTGGTCATTATTTGTACGTTGTTAAATCAAACTTTGTATGACAATTTAATAACTATGTAAAAAACAGTTTGATACTGTTGGATTTGTCTTATTAGATTCAACAATGATGTCTTGTTAGATTCAGCAATGTTGTTAAGTCAAACTTTGTATGACAATTAAATAAATTTGTCTTATGAGATTCACCAATGTTGAAAATCTTGCCAATATTCATTCAAAAATTCAATATATTAGCTTGAAATAAAAAATAGAACATTTCTCTCAATTTGAAAGAAATGTATGAAATTCAATACAATGACCACTCTTGTAAAAAATAATATGTAGAAGGTGTTGAAATCATTAGAATTAATCCAAGATGCATCATTTGTTGTGACATTCTACAAAATTAGGTTTGATTTCTTATATGCAAAAAATGAGACTTACTAGAAACATCAACACCTAAAAGACAAAAGAGGTAATCTCGCAAATTAATGATAGAGGCATATAAACTGATGCAAATTGATAGGAAAATAATAAGTGGATGCCATAAGATGTTTTGGTGGGTCTCTATAGAACAAATATAGTAAAATGACACATCCAACCAGGATCTAATCTATTACTTAGCGGTTTGTCCATGGCCAAATTTGTTATTGTCAACTAATGATAGGTGATGCTACATGTTCATTCTTAGCTGATTTTGTCATTTATAGGCTTTCCTATAGTTGAATCAGTTACCATGACTGATAAAAGGAAGCAAAACCATCACAGAGAATATAAAACACTCAACCTTCCCAACTTTTAGCTTCTTGTGTAACCAAAGTTCTTAGTTGCAGATGATAAAATTGTCTTTATGATAAATACATGTAATTAGCATGCTTGGAGAGGATCAAGACTTGAGTTTGATAGTTGCAGCAAATTGTAGGAAAGTGGTGAGTTGTAGAGAGCATAAAGAATTGAGTGTTGAATAAACTAATAGGTTGTTGTGTATGTTTGATATCAACTACAATAGCCTTGTGAGAGTACATGCAACCTTGCACTTTTGTGGTAGTTGAAGGATACACTTCCTTACTTCCTAGAGCATTTTGCAACATTGGTTTGTCTAGGGTGAATCTTGTATGTACAAATTTTAGACTTTCATAGTTAGATGTAATTGTAGTATCATGTATCTGAATACAACTGTGTAATTTTTTTCATTCCTGTTTTGCTTAGTTATTTGTGTTTGCTCTAATGTTTCTATTTTCTATGTTATGCTTTCAATTCTTGATTTCCATCACCATGGTCTGCAACTGGAGAACTCTATGGATATATGTGCATAAGTACTACAAAATGTGTAGATAAACAACTGATTTAAGACTAGGTAGAAATAGTTTTGGTGAATAAGACATTGGTATAGCTAATTGAAAAATAAAAATTCCAACAAAAAATATACAACCACCAAAATTTACTTTTGTACAAAATTAATACTAATATAAAGAACAAAAAATGAAACCCAACTCTCAAATCCCTTGAGTCCCACTAGTTCCAATTGGAAAGGGGTGTTTATGATATTTTTTTTGCTAAGGTTAAAATGATATTTAGTTCTTTGCATTCAATTTGGTTGGAATTTTTAATGTATCTGGAACTTTTGGTTATCATCAGTATTACATTCCACTCTCATGGAGTTTGTTGCTACGATCTAGTCATTTAAAAAAAAATTGGATGCCATTGGTGTGTTTACTGTTATGTCCCAGTTGGTGCCAATTTCCCTAGTATAATTTGTCTTTACACCCACACATATAAGGGTGCAGAAGAGGGTCATGGTAACAAAAAGAACTGTTCTGGTCAAATAAAGCAACAACCCATTCAACAAAGTGAATGTTCACATTCCATGCTTCTCATAATTTTGATTTCTTATGCAACTAACTCTGGTTTATACCAGCCATGGAAAATTTCTACCGCTTTCTTTCTTCTAGCAAGGCGAGACTTTCTATGTGCTGCTGTATTCCTGTGCATGGCACCAACTCTGACAGCTTTATCAATAGCTGAATATGCTTCACTTATTAGCTTCTCAATTGGCAAGATATCCTCAGGACTAGCTGTTTTTGATTTTCTGAGTTTTTCTAGAGCTACTAGAACCTGTACATCAATGATTAATTATTAAATCAAATAGCTATAGCCATCTTACAAATTTGTACTGCAAACTGAAGCCAATTCAGGTATTTAGTTAATACTAGATAATTGAATCTAACAGAATTCAGAGAAAAAACACCTTTGTCATCTGATTCAGTTCGTGAGTCCATCAAAACCTAGAAAACTGTCATTCAATATATGCAATTATAAATCTTGAATCTGGTTGAAAATGGCCATTAAAACAATCCTGATAATATTGGTTAAATGATCAATTTAAGTTATCAGTTATCTTGGCTTTGCTAAATGGAAATTTGCTTTCAATTTTTTCTATAATTGTCCATACTTCATTAGGCTTAAGGAGACAAGTTTATCCTATTCTTATGTTCACCGTTTATTTTAGTATTTGGTCCTTTTTATCAAGTCAAGCCTTATCTATCAATGCCACTTTTCCAGTCCTGTGAAGCTCAGTTTTGTTGTTGACTACGAGCATCAAGCTCTGATATATTTGGTTTCCACTATCTTCTTATCATTCTCTGTTTATCTAGGTAAGTCTTCTGCCTTGTAATGCACCCAGTAGTATAAGGTCACATATCAAAGCAAAATTTATAATAGTAATTCATATAAATTCTAAGATTTGATAATTATTAGACAAGTAGTTGGGAATTAACATGGCAAAGTGGCAAGGCAGCTTAACATGATTTTCAAAAATTTATACCAAATGAAGGATTTGCTAGGTACAACCATAGAAAGATGTTAGTTTATAGACCTAGTTCATACATAATTCTCAGGGGTGCTTTAAAAAAATTCAAATTTTGAGTACAAGGGAGAAAACCTGGAAGGTTCGGGAAATTAAAATCTCTGTTAGAAATTGAATCTGTATCAGCATCAGCAAATGACTGACTAATATATGTAACCCGGATCAAACCATTCATGATACCAATCAATAAGAACACTTAAAAAGGAAAACTGCAACACAAGAGAAATAGGAGTTACCAACAAAGTGCAAAACGTAACAAACAAATTAGCAATTGCTCTCAATTTAAAATAACTATTACTAAGGAGAGGGACCAATAATTGAGAGAGTTCTAGTAGTTGATAGCAGTAGTCAAAATTCCATGGCCATTTATTATTTCCAAAAGAGTTGTTGATATGACTTTGAAAACCAATGTTTTGAACAAAATAAAGTCAATACAACAGGTAATGTCATTGGTATGTAGGTGCCTCCAAAAGTGGAAGATAGGAAGAGAAAAAATGGTTTGTCCTGTTGTGGTCAATATGCTAACTGTTAATGTGGGTAAAGAGAGCCTCATAGTAGAGCAGCTAACACATTGACCATAGTAGTACCAGCTATTTAATTTTATGAGGTGATGCATGGGGCTGGACAATGATATTTTATTTTATATTTAAAGGCATCCTATGATTAGTAAATTTAAACTGACCTTCCAAGTAGACTTTGAGACATGCAAAATGAAGATTTTGCTTTGTATTGACTGTCCTACCAATCTAGTGAGGAGATTGTTGATAACAAAAACTCAATTCTGTATGTGAATGAACTCTTTTGCCTGGACCTATTATCAAGGGAAGTTTTGAAACATGGAAAATTCCTAGAGGAACACAAAGTTGCTTAATTTATATGGTGAAGTGTATAAATTACCTCTTAGTAAGCCTCTCCATCCTTATGACCCCTTTTCTAAATGCTATATGTGTGGGAGGCCTTAGAGATTCCTAGAGGGAACCCATTTTACTGACCATTTTAAAATAGAAGCAAATGCTTAGGAGCTCTAATGCTTGTGGCAATTGCTCAGAAATCATTAATTTAATGTTTCAAAGTACTGATTTTAAAGTGAAACAAAATATGTACCACACTAGCAAAATCAGCTTTAGTCAATGGTTGGCCTTTTAAGTGACGACATCTGTAAAGGACTGGGTTTAATGAATTCTTGACATTTTTATGTAATAGAATACATGAAAAATGCTATTGCCTACACATATAGTGCACCATTACTACCTTTGATATATTTAAACTTTAAAGTAACTGATTCACATTTGCTGTATATTTCCAGAAATTTAAGTATTGCTATATAACTATTAGTTTTGCTGGAGCAGTAGACATATGGCTGTGCTGCATAATTCTTTGTAAACCTTGGTTATTCGATTCATTATTTTGGATAGGTTCTGATTTAATATGATTGCAGGCACTTGGAATGGTTCTGATTTTTTTTTATTCTGTGGTTTTGCAGGGAGGACATCACTATTGCATAATGAATTCTGCTTCAATTAAAAAGCTAAAATTCCTTCTTGCCACTGCATCAAATATTATTTAGTTGGCATTACAAATTTGGAATGATCTTCAAAACTCAAACATCATACAACAAAAAAATAAGAGACAAAGAATAGAGTTATCTGAAATAAGACAATCGTCAAATATGGAATTAGATGACATGGAAACAATGCTTCATACAATAACTTCTGAGGTGGAAAGTGACATTGTTGAAACATTATCTATTTCTCAGTGGGAAGGAAGGATTCAAGGGGAGTGGTATGTGAAACCACGCTCTTTGCATTGGTGGAACCACTACATTTTTCAAGTTAGATGTGACGATGAACGTTTCCGCAGCATTTTCAGGTTGCCATATGCATTATTTCAAAATATTTGTGAAACTTTGAATGATGATCTAAAACAAGGTGAAATACCATATTCATTTGCTACAATTATTAAAAGTAGAGTCCTTCCAAGAGAAACAGGTTGCCATTGCAATTTTACGATTGTCATCTGGATAACAATGCTTAACATTAGTGAATTGTTCTCGGCGGAAAGTCAATTGTGGTAACAATAATGCATTACAAATTTGGAATGATCTTCAAAACTCAAACATCATACAACAAAAAAATAAGAGACAAAGAATAGAGTTATTTGAAATAAGACAATCACCAAATATGGAATTAGATGACATGGAAACAATGCTTCATACAATAACTTCTGAGGTGGAAAGTGACATTGTTGAAACATTATCTATTTCTCAATGGGAAGGAAGGATTCAAGGGGAGTGGTATGTGAAACCACGCTCTTTGCATTGGTGGAACCACTACATTTTTCAAGTTAGATGTGATGATGAACGTTTCCGCAGCATTTTCAGGTTGCCTTGCATTATTTCAAAATATTTGTGAAATTTTGAATGATGATCTAAAACAAGGTGAAATACCATATTCATTTGCTACAACTATTAAAAGTAGAGTCCTTCCAGTAGAGAAACAGGTTGCCATTGCAATTTTACGATTGTCATCTGGGATGACAATGCTTAACATTAGTGAATTGTTTGGTTGTGGAAAGTCAACTGTGGTAAGAGTTGTGAATAAGTTCATCAATATCTTTTATATTCGATTTCGAAGTCATATCCAATGGCCTAGTAATCAGATGAAACTTGAGCATGTAAAAGAAGGTTTTCGTCTAAAACAAGGATTTCCAAATTGTTGTGGAGCTATAGATGTAACTCACATTCAGTTTCATCTTCCACCTAATGAGTGCTCTACTGATTGGTATGATCGTGATCATAACTATAGTATGTCATTACAAGCAATTGTTGATAGCAATATGTATTTCATGGACATTTTTACTGGGTGGCTTGGTTCAGTAAATGATTCTAGACTTCTACGGAATTCTTTTTTCCATAAAATGTGTGAAGATGGACAGAGATTAAATGGTCAACCACTATCAATTGGCCCATTAAATGTAAGAGAGTATATTATTGGAGATGGTGGGTATCCATTGTTGAAATGGTTAATTACACCTTTCAGCGAAGGTCTAACAAGTAGTCAAAGGGAATACAATTTTAAGTTGTCATCAACACGTATTGTGGTAGAGTGTGCATTTGGAAGGCTAAAAAAAATGTGGTGGATTTTGGAATCCAAAATGTGGCATCCAAATTTGTAAGTGCTTCTGAAAACCATTATTTGTTGTTGTATATTGCATAATATTTCATTAGATGTCGTGCAAGGTGAAGATGATCCATGTGATGATGCTTTTGTAGATAATGGAACAAATATGCCAACCAATGAGTTAGCTGATCCAGTTGCAACAAGTGCTCGAGAAGCATTAATGACTTTTGTAAATGGTGATTTGAATAATGTAAATAGTGATTAATTACTATCTTTTAAATTGTCTTTTAGTTGTTTACTATGCATTGTCCTTTCATGGACTTGTACTTTATGGATTATCTCTCATGCCTTATACACATCATTTAATTGTAAGGAATAATAATACTATTAAATTATTTTGAGTTTCAAAATTGTAATTCCCTTTTACAAGGAACCATTGAGGCTGGTAATAAGTACATTGGAATATAAGTTCTCCTTTACATATAAAATTAAGTGTGTTGCTCTCAAGGTGTTCTTCTTATGGTGTTCTCCTTAAAATAAAAAATTTAACATTTCTTAATTTATTTCAATTTAACTATATTATGTGATTTTAGATTTGTAGCTTGGGAAAGTATAGCCTTTGAATTACATTAAAGGTTTGGAGTGTGATAAACACTGTATTTTGTGATTTTAGTTTTTGTTGAATAACTTTTAACCATGTAGCCTCCCTACTATAAATTCTAAATATTATATGCATCAATGTCTTATGACATCTATAAGTGTAGAGATATTTGTTATGCATATAATATTAAAGGAAAGTGCCAGGATTTTAGTGGAGAAATCATTGCAAGCTTTAGGTTGAACTAAGCACCATTATGTGCATATATGCTCTCTGAGTACATATTTGTTTCAGCTTTAAATGTAAAAGCAATTCTTGCTAGCTTTATCTCAATAATGGCATGGAAATGAGGTGCATTTCTTCTTGAATTTGTTAGATGAATAAATGTATCTCGTTTATAGAAAATAAATCCTTGGTTTTTGTTGATTCTCAGTACTCTTGAAACAGATGCGATGAACAACTTTAGATCAAAAGTTCTAAAATCAAAATTAGAAAATTGGTAATGTTAAAGAAAAAGTAGAGAAGAAGAAAGTGCATTGATATGGAGCAAGTACACATTTTTGGAGCTGATTGTATTTCATTTTGTGTTGTTGAAAATATTTTATACAATTCATGCCTTCAGCTAAACAATTACATGCCTGGAGTGACTAGGTAACATGCTTTACTAATGGGAACTAAATCATATCAACAAAATGCTCTATAAGTCTTGTTTTTTCAGATTTTCTAGTTCATAGTTTCTACCTTCTCTCAGAAGTAATTATATATCCCAGTTGAATTTGATTTATTGAAATATCTTTGTAAATAATTATGAGGGATCTTGAGGGGAATTAAAAAGAAAATGTAGCTACATTCAACACTACAAAGATGATAATTGCACATCTTCCATGTTAGCAACTCGTATAAAAAAATGATACTTAGTCAATTTGGCATTTGAAAGTTAACTGGCCATTACAGAGGATGCGCAAGCTTCAATACTAATAGAAAGCATCAATTGTAATAAGAGGAACATAAGAAATAGATATAAGGGAAGACAATATGTTTACTCAGTTAATATAGATACTTCCAAATAGCAGTGCTAATTGAGTGAAACAACAAACAAGCACTCACAATGTCTACATCATGTAAAAGCATAATTCTTTTGTGTTGTTTCAAGTTTGCAAATTAATCATCATGTTGTCATGATAAGAATGCCTAATCCCACCTCAAACATGAGATTATAACAAGAAATTTTTGAATACATAAAAACCAAAGACAAATGTCTGTTAAGACCCACATATAGATAGAATTATGTGAAATTCAAAGAGCTGCACATAATCGTCCCTACCAATTGAATACAAACATAATATGTATAATGGGTTAAGTTTTACCAATGTTTAACCATATATCCCCGATTTCCCAATTCAAGAAAGCACCTACTTGTTGCCTCTTTATATGGAGAAGGAACAGAGAAACAAATAAGCCCTTTCATGTACTCTAAAATCCACAATGACCGAATTTCACTATAAAGTTGTATAAATAAATTTTTTCTTGGAAAGAAAAAACCATTGGTTGATTGCAAAGACCAAGAGAGTAGAAAAATATTGATAGTACCATATAGATTGCAAATATTCCTTTTCCTCTGCAACCCACTTCGAATTTGATCTTTATGAAGTGTTGAAAAATGTGGAAAACCTAAGATTTAGAATGTATGACCCTTTAATACCTCCAGATGCTCTCCAACTCTTAGTGGATTACAACCTTCAACTCTCTTAATGCAACATGGACTCTACCACTTTTTGGAGTATATCCAACACTCTTCCTTTAGAGAGAGGCCTTCTCTTATACTATGTTGTATAACATGGATCAGGTAGAAGTCAAATCGAGATCTTAATTCTATTGAAAAATGGTTGCAGCATAAATATTACAAAATTAAGTCATTGTAGCACAGTGAACATCAAAATGGAAGTATAATATTTACTATGTTGGGGTTTTACAATATATTGTACAAATGCTTATCAAACATCACATTTCCATACAAGTTCCCCAAAAATTCCCAAAACTACTTTACAAAAAACTAATTCCCAACCAATTATTTATTAAATCTAAAACAAAATGCTTTTATTAGAATATATAAATCTTAATTTTTCAACAAATTTCACATTACTCAGTCTCTACTCCCTGAGCAGAATGTTCTCACAGCTGCATGTCCTTTTCACTAGAGAAAAATATCCCTCCTCTGGCTCCATCTAATATTTCTTTATAGTCAATAATGCATGTCAGTTAGTCAATGTATATGATTATTCACATTATTTTACCTTTTAAGAAAGATTTGGTTAAGCTATTGCATGAATAATGGCAATAAAATATGACTGCTTTATATTTTGTGCTCCATTTGATTATTGGCCCACCATTTTGTCAACTTACAGTTAAAGATGACATAATTTTAAGAATTTTTTTGCCCACATATTTGAATGCTCACACTAGCTAAGAATAATATGGTACAAGTAGTATTTTTAACTTACCAAGAAATTCACCTCCAACAATTCACCACTAGCAATATGATATGAATTGTTGGTGGTGAATTTTCCACGGGATGAATTTATCGTGGCAATGAATTGTTGGCCATGACTTATTAAAAGATTGTTTGTTGATGGTAATTTTTTCTAGAGCCATTTTTGAAATATTAAATAACCTATTATTGGATCTGTGTGT
>VDFB02376850.1:0-25190 GCA_007258455.2 Sequoia sempervirens
ATTGCATAAAATGGTTCAAGTGCTTTTCATTTTTGTTCAAACAATGTTAGTACTTTATCTTTCTAGGCATGCTAATAAAAGTCCATATCCCCCCCCCTATGAGAGTGTTTTAGTGAAAGAGAATACAACCTTGGACATTCCTAATTATCATATTTATTCTTCTCCTAATATCTCTCCTATTTATGAAGAAGATATTTTGATGTTAGAAGAACCAGTCAATGAAAGTTTTGAGAGTCCTAGTTGTTTCTCTCCTTCTACCTCTCTTAGTGGACAAGACATTGATGAACAAGAAGAACCAACCATAGGTAATCATGATTTGGAAAATCTTGACAATAAAATTTGTTCTTCTCCTAGTATCTCTCCTAGTTGTAAAGAAGATACTTTGATCGATGAAAGTCATGAAAATCTTAGTTATCCCTCTTTACCTAGGGAAACCCTTATTGAGAAAGACAATTCAACCATTGATCATTCCCCTAATTGCGATGAATTCATTTTAGAAGAACCTACCTTTGAGTGTCATGAACATTTAGTTTGTGGTTCTCCTAAAAACTCTCCTCCTAGGGAGGATATCATGGTGCAAGAAAATTTTAACATTGACACATGTAATGAGGCTTACTTAGGTGAAGTGACATTAGACTCTTCTTCACTAAGAGATCATCCAAATAAAGACAAGATTTTTGAGGTTATAACAACACAAATTGGATCTCCTTTAATTAGTGAGCTTCCTAGGTCACCTCCCATTAGCGAATCACATAAGAAACTAAGATATTTCTTGAAATCTACGATGCAATCTAACAATGTTTTGTAGCAACCAAGATATAACACAATTTCTCAAACATGTAGGGGACCACAAATCACTCCCTCAACATCACAAACACCTCAAAATATTTTTCCTAGTGCTCCTCATTCACCGTTTCATAATGTAGTTGAAGATCTTAAGAAGACCCCTGCTAATATATCCATATGGCAACGTATTCAACTATCACCTACATACAAGTGCCTATTTCAAGGAATGTTACAAATAAAGTAGTAGGAGATCCAATCTTCTATGAAATTGAATAATGTAACATCCTCCTTTCATCCCACACAAGTCACACAATCAAAAATCACATTCCCTAAACATGAATTTCCCTCACTTGAGACTCAAAACAAGAATTAAGCCTTGATGATAAAGGTGATCATTAATGAAACTGTAGTCAGGCACACTCTCGTAGACAATGGAGTAGAAATTAATGTTTGTAGCATGGATCTCCTAGACAAAACTGGTGTGGAAAAGAGGCTTATTCAACTTAATGATGTTCATTTTCGTGGCTTTGACAATTTTAATAGGCAACCACTAGGAATGATCACATTACCTATTGAGGTCGGACCTATAGTGTTTCCTACCCCTATCCATATCATGCAAGGATCCCTTTCATACAATCTTCTCCTAGGGAGACCATAGATTCATCCTATGAAAGGAGTCCCCTCTACTCTCCACCATACAATGAAATTTGAATGCAACAACAAGATATACATAGTTGACACAAATGAAGGAAGCTATGAATCATATGATCACAACACTTCCAACCCTGCTAATACTTTCATTCCAAAATCACCACTTGAACCTAAATAAATTTATGTTAATCCTAAACTCTTTAGTGATAATTGGGGTTCATTATATTTTACGCCTCGTTTCAATAAAGAATCCAAAATCTCACCCTCAAAATCCAAAGATTCATATACCAATGATTCATTTTCAGATATGAGTTCTAATGATGATTGGGGTTTTACACCTCCCTTTATAGGAGAGTGAAAAATCTCGCAATCTAAACCAAAACAACCTTGTGTTTCATTCGCTCAACTTAGTTCTACAACATTACCCCATGGTGGTGATGGGGGCTATATAACTCCCATCCCTCGTCAAAGGCCCACACATAACTTTAAAAAGGATTTTTGTTCTCATCAAGAAGTTGATCCTTCTCAGAAGCATAAACCCCCTTCATCTGACTTGGAATATTGTTATGGTATCGGATACAATCTCCCTCCTTCACATGGATACAATGAACACACGAAGAAAACCGACATACCATACTCTTTCAAGAAAGATCTAGGTTTACCACCCTTATCTCCATTTTCATCTAAAGCCTTATCATTTAGTGTGTGTATGACATCTTGTGCAACTAAAGGAACATCTTCTACTATTGATCAAGAAGATATCTTTTCAGAACTCTCTAGGATCTCATTTGATATCTCCCTCAAAACTCAAAAGATTTTTACTACAAGACTTCATTTTGTGTGTATCATGGAGTTCATGTTCATTCATTAATGAATATGGGCTTTTAAACAACAAATTCAACATCTCAAGGAATGTGGTGCTCTTCCTTGTGTTGAGCACCTAATTCCTGCTTGACCTTATTTTCATCCTATTCAACTCATTAGGTGTCACAGTACTAAGTGGGGGCAAGGGTTAGGTATGTGTCCTCGTGTATCACTTGTCATTATCTCTTTTGACTGGTTGATCACCTTTCATGAACATGTAAGAGAGTGTAGCTTGGGACTCTGGACAACATGCCTTAAGTTGGCTCCGGGGTGATCCCACAATCTTTGGTTTATAATTTTTGGCCTTGGACACTAAACTGATTTTTCTAATAAATCGTTCACTTTGGGCACCTATAGTGGCAGCCAAACCGTGAGAATTTGATGATGCAAATGATGATTTGTGAAATTTTTTCTATGGATTCTAACTTTTCAAAAATTGGAATCAGTTATTGCTTCTTTCCATCCTCCTTCGAAAGCTTAGTTTTTGTCAGTGAAACACCATTTTAAGGGTGTCACCATATAACATAAAAAAAATTCATGGATAAAATTCTATTTTTTTTTGAATTTAGATTTAATAGTCTGATGTCTGGTAAGCAATTGGTTTCATAGTGTTTATTGAATATTTTTTCCTTAATCAAGTTTCAAAGTCAAACTAATTACAATTCAGACATAGGCGGACCGTATACAACATAACCCTTTTTGTATGTATCAATTTTTTTTTGTTGGATCAAGGACTTCAATATCTAGTGCACTCATATTTTTCAAAAAATTGATAATCACATTATTTTTCATGTACAAAGCAGAGAGCTTAGTTTTGGGTGAAAAGCCTAGTTTAATAGAACTAAAAAACAAATACATAATAAAAACAAAACATATTCAAATTATATTTGTTGGATAGCTCGTTCTGAGGACTACCTAATTCCAATTGGGTCTATGAAGTCTCTACCATTTTTCATCCTCTTTCGACTAGGGAAAATTTTTGGAGTTTTTGGTGTTAGAGGAGGAGAAGGGGAAAAGGGGGAGTTCAAAGCAGAACCGGTTTGAACAAACCTTTCCTGATGTTTCTTTGGTTTTCCCACAGAGAGATGGTGGGACCTTGCATTTAATTGGTTTGCTCAAACCCAGGTTCATTCAAACCCTTTTTTGGTTTGCTCGAACCAAAGGGTTCATTCGAACCCCAAAAACTAATTTTTTTTTGCATGGGGAGCTTTTTTTGCAACTTCTCCTTCCTCACTAGAATTGTAAACCACTTTTGTGGGTTTACCCCTTGCCTATGACACACTTATTCATGATGTAGTTCAATTTGGAAACATATGACTTGGCATAGGGCTTTCTAAATAAGCTCTCATGTCCTCTTTATTATTAGTGTTTATCTTTTTCTACTTTAAAGTAATTTCTCATAGCATGGTGTTAGAAATTTCTTTAAAGTGGGGGCGTACATTGGCATTATTTTTGATTGATTTCATTTACATTTCATGTTCCTTGTGCGATCTTTTTTCTTCTTGTGATGCGTCCTTTTCTTGGCGGTGTCATTGGGCTTGATTTCCTCCAAGAGCGTGATATTTCTTTGACTTGTCCTCTCTTGGAAAAATTAGGCACAATGTTCCCTAAGAAGAGACCTTGCACAAACCAAGAAAAAACCCTTCGAGCATCCCTCTTTCTTGTTGTGTTGCATTTTCTTTTGTACCTTATTAAAGTCATGGAGGTATGGCTTTAATATGGTCCCCCTGGGGCTCACCTAGTGGACACCTAGCTTCACTAGCCCTTGTGAGCATGCATTTCCTTTTGTCCTTATCATAGTCATGGGGGTATGACTTTGATATGGACCTCTTGGGGCTCACCTAGTGGACACCTAGCTCCCACTAGCCCTTGTTAGCGTGTGTTTTGTTTGCATAGTGGATAACATGTTCCACTTGTAAACCTTTTTTGACAAACAACCTAGACCCGGTCCACCGCATTGGATGGCCAGTCAAAGCTTGATTCATTGCATTTTTCCTTTTTCCTATCTTTGATGGTGTATGTTTACAATTTGGTTATGGGTTCATATATCATCTGCATATGTGTTCCTTTGTGCCTATGTTGGTTTGTCATAGGATATCAATCCTAGGGGCTTGATCATCCCTCTTGATTATTGTCATCCTATCTTACTAGCATTTGTACATTTGAACCCCTCTTGATTATGTGGTTGGCTACTTTAGTGTGAGTTTGAAGCAAGTTCATCCTCTCACTAAAATGGGTGCTAAATGTAGTGTAGTAAAATGCATACCCTTGCATTTTCACACTTGTTTGGGTCCACCTTGCTTTATTTATGCTTATTTATGGCTTAGTTGATCCTATTTTACATCCACAAGCCCTATGAACTATATATTTTTATGGCAAATCCTGACAAATATCAAAAGATACATGATCATTTAATGTTTTTGTCTATGTGTCCCTCATTTGTGGACTAGGACTAAAACACCACCTAGGGTGTCTTTGTCCTCCATGGATCTTGGGACCCTAATTTTTGAACTCTTTACTTGAAAGGATCCCTTTTTGGGTTTGTGCCACAGTTTGAGCCTTGGGACTAAGGCATACCTAGAGTGTTTCCTCGGCTTATTTTCGGGACCCAATTTCAAATTCTAGCAAGATTTAGCCTCTTTTATTTTATGATTTCATATGTCAGCTTGGTGTAGTGTAATTTTGGGATATTGAGCATGAATAAGTATAAATATAGGTTTCCTTCACTCATTTCAAATCAAGTCTTTTTTTAGAGCATTCCTAATATCAAATTAAGTTCACAAGAGCATTCAAGAAAAATTCTATCAAGAATTTGGAGCCATCATCAAGATTCAGGCATCATTTCAAAGATATTCTTGCATCATGTGTGTTGTTGTGCTAACATTTGTGATATAGGGTTTTGATTCAAGCAAAGAAATTCAAGTCCTATCTTTCAAGCATTCAAGATCCATATCCATTGCATCCATTGCATACAAGTTTTCAAATTTTATAAGGGTTTGGTGAGTTGTAGCATTACATGTTCATTCACCATTTCCTTCATTATTTCTATTTCATTTCAAGTTTTAATTACCTACAATGGGTTTGACGAAGGCAAACCCCCTTTCACTAACAATCAACAAGTTTTTCCTCTCTTGTGTGTTTGTATTTGTAGATCTAGGTTGAAGACTTGAAGATCCTTTAAACTGAAAAGTTGCAAAGTTGCAAAGTTGTCATATTCACAGAAACTCACCTACAAGCCACATTCAGAAAATTCAGAGCCTAGGATCTGAGGAAAAGCAAGTGTAGACCTTGGAGCTCTGGATCTTGTTCAGAGTTTGTAGAAATTAAGAATGGGACTAATACGCCATCTTAGGCATCTTAGTCCTCCCAAGCTTATTTTTTAGATATTTTATGAGATCTAGTTCTGAGATCCGAAGACCCTATATTGGCCCCGAAAAATAGCAGCAGAACTAATAAGCCATTATGGGCGTCATAGTCCTCCCTGGCATTTCTGAATAGCTTCTTTACATTTCCAGAGTCCTCATAACATCTCCAAATTTCCCAGGTACACATACCCTAACTTGGTGTAGCTTAACTTCATCATTTGCATCTCTCATATATCTTGTATTTCTAATTCTAGGTCATTTTGCATATTACACTGTGTTTTCCAACATTTGTCTTTTCCAAGCATTTGCTTGGTTGTGAACCCCTAAAGCTAAAAGAACACCCTCCCAGGTCTTCCTCATTGTGAATTGGCTCACCTTGTGAGGTTTCTAGTCAATCCAATTAGGACTCCTAGGACATTAGTGAATGATTGGTGAAAAAAGTGTGATATCTCTAAGGTATTCATTTTTCTATACATCACAAAGCAACATGCTGAGTTAATGATAATGCAGCACTATAGAAAGGGAGGTTGACTCATATGTTATGTTTTGAATGCTTTGGCTTACACCAATTCAGCAAATTAAAACGTAGCCAAATGAGTATAGACTTATTCTTTTGTGAAACAAGCTAGATAATAGGGAATATGGTGAATTGTTGGTGCCATATTATGAACTTTGTGATTCATTAGAAGTCTCTTGAGCCTGTAAGTTAATTTCAAGATTAGAACATGTAAAATATGAAGCATTCAACATGTTGTTGGCAAGAAAAGAATCGGTCGATTGTCCTGTTTGGATGAGTATTGAAATAGGAATTTGCCACCTTTTATTATCAAGTTGAGTTGATTGAATTGAGATGAGAAGTTTCATTTCGTAGGCCTTGTTTCTAGCCTATATATGTTGGTTTTTGGGTATAAATATGAAGCACTCTTACCTCATTTGGGTACACGTTTACTATGCATTATTACGCTTCTCCATTTTGCTGCATTTTATTTGTGAGGTTCTTATTTTGTTGAGAGGTATTTTGTGAGGAAATATTAGTGAGAGGAATTGAGGAGGATTTGTTGCTAAGTTGATTTTAAGAGGGAGCCAAGCTTAAGAACCATTGGGTCAATTGGATTAAAGTGATTAATAGGCATGAGATTCTATTCTCTTTATGTTTATCTATTTTTCTAGAAGATTGAATGTCTTATATGTTTTGTTTGGATTTGCATTTGATTGTTTGAAATAGAGTAATGATCTATTTGCTTATTGGAAAGAAAAAGAGCCATGTTGATATGATTTCCTTATGAGTGTTTGTACTTACTCCTTATTAAGGAGTAGATATTATCAATAGTATTATTTACCAGGATTGATGAAAGCGTGAATAGCTTAAGGAAGTTATTTAATACTCTTATATGCCCTATATGGGAATTCAGATGATGATGTTTCTATACATAGATAGTCTACACTACATGTATATTGTGAAATGTATCAATGTCATGAAGTGACTTGACATTGTTAGCTTATAATGCTAGGAAACCTTAGGAATGATAAGGTTTAGCAATACATCAACAGTGATAGTATGAAAGATATGATAGGATGAGATGTCATATTGCTAATCTATACTTGAATGATCACTTGATCATTACTTTACTATTGAATGAAACCCTAGGTTGAGAGTAACCTATTAGGTTGAGAAATATATTTGATTAATGATTGATTTCCCATTGGAACCAATAGGTTAAGAATAACCTACTTGGTTGGGTTGTTTATTTGATCTTTGTTTGGAACACATAGGTTTAGATTAACCTATATGATCGGACTGATTTATGATTATCCTAGGATTAGGATATACCAAGGTTGAAACTCACCTATGTGAGTAAGTTGATCACTTGAGTTTGTGAATTACTATTTGATTGGAGCCATAGGTGGGATTACCTATTGATTTTGAGTTGTTACCTATTTGGTTGTTTTATACTCTTGATGTGAAGTCATATTTTTTACAAGATTCTACTCTTTGAATAACCCTTTTTACTAAGGATATTACACTCTTGAATAGAATCATTTATTGATATGATTACTCTTCGACTAAGGCCATTTATTAATGAGATTATACTCTTGATGAGAGCCACTTATTAACATGATATATTCCTGAATGGATTCAATTATTATGAGTATTTATTATATAATAAGATGAAGCTTATGTAGTTATACTTTAGAATATAAAGTTATTTCTAGGATAAGATTGTCCAATGAAGGGAATAGGTTATTCCTGGGATTAGACTATCCAATGAAGAGAATAGGTTATTCCTGGGATTAGATTGTCTAGTGAAGGGAATAGCTTGTATATGTGAATTATACTTGAGAGAAGTATCTTTGTGATTTGAAAAGGGAATAGGTTGTTTCTAAGGTTTAAGATTACCTATGGAAGAAAATTACCTATGCATAGTATATGAATGGTCAAAATCGAAACTGAGCTATGGTAGTGTATGTGAATAGGATGACTATCACTTGAAGTACTGGGTGAGAATACTTTTGCCAAAGTAGTGTAATTTTCCACTAGTTGCACTGTCAATTCATTGTGTTCCTTTTATGCATGTTAGTTCAAGATTGTAGTGTCTACAAGTTCTAGTTATGTAGGACACAAAACTAAGCTCAGATAGGCTATTGTTATGGGGTTTTACCAACCAATCTCTTCATCAAATGGTAGGTCCATCTTGCCATATGTGGGAAATGTGGGAGGGACCACATTTGAGTCTGTGGTTTGCAAAAAAGCACTTGAGTGATGCTTCTCTTCATCAATTGGCAGCCGAGGTTTGAGGATGTTTGCGCTAGTATTGGGGACAACTATAGTGTATGTACCAGGGGACGAGGACATCTAGAATGTATGCGCCAATGCGGCGACATCAAGACCAGTTGTATATCTATTTCCAATAAAGCTTAGGAGAGCTACATATGTATGCACATCATGTACCCATTTATATGGAGGGTTGTAATAATGAATGATAAACTTGAGTTTATTCAATATGAAATCTAGGTTATGGGAAGATTTGTGAAATTACAATTAAATGCAATGGAAGTTTGGCATAGTGTTTATTTCAAAATGTGCATGTAATTTGCATTATGGAAAAGAAAGAATTGTATTACTATGTTATGGCGTCATAGATCATTCACTTGAGGTGAAAACTTTGAAATTTTACTAAGTAGAACATCGGGTTGTTACAGTTAGTGATATTGTAGAATTATTTGAATGTAATACAACCATTATTGTAATAAGAAAGAGATCAAGATTTGCACTTGTTATTTTTTGTTCATTATAATAAGATCAAGAATCATTGTTGTCATTTGTTGTTTAAATATAATTGTATTATTTATGCATAAACTATCATATTTTGTGGAGCAATCGAATAATTTGGTTTGCATTATGGAACATATTCATACATGGAGAAATGATAAAACCTGTGTATATTATGATAGTGATGGGTTCAACAAAATACTCACCAATTTCCTAAATGTACTACCAAACAATAACAAATCAGAACCAAACAATAACAAACTATCTACGGGTGGACAATGGTGGAATATACCAGCATTCCCCCCTTATTACATCATTGTTTTAAATTACTAATAAGAGAACCCTAAAATGATTCAAACTTCACACGTGCAAGGGGCTTGGTGAAGATATTTGCACGTTGTTCCTGAGTAGAGCAGTATTGGAGTTGAATGTTATTTTGTTGAACATGTTCTCTTATGAAGTGGCAATCAACTTCAATATGCATGGTTCGTTCATAAAACACTGGATTGCAAACAAGCTTGAGAACACTTTGATTGTCACAATATTGTAGGTTGGTTTTGTGGTACCCATAATCCTTCTAACATGCAATGTAGCCATACTGCTCCACAAACTGTTGCACTTGTTGCATGATATTTTGCTTTTGTTGAGGAATGAGCAATTGTGGCTTGTTTCTTACTTCCCCAAGAAATAGGACCTAAACTCAAGAAGAAAACAAATCCAGATGTGGATTTCCTATCATCAACTAAACCTACATAATCTGCATCTCTATACCCTATCAAGAAGAATTGGTCACTCCTTTTATATTCTAGACCATGATTCATTGTACCTTGGATATACCTTAGTACCCGTTTTGTTTCTTTCCAATGACACATTTTTGGTTCTTGCATAAATCTTGATAGATAATTAACAACAAAACTAATATCTAGTCTAGTATAAGTCAAGTAAATAAAACCTCCTATCATTTTGCGATAGAGAGTTGCATTCACCTGAGGAGATGAATCATAAATAGATAATTGCAAACCTGATTCCATAGGTGTAGACATGGGTTTGGAATCCATCATTATGAACTTCTCGAGCAATGTCTTGGCATATTTTCTTTGAGATACAAAGATATGATGATTTGTTTGCCATACCTCTAAGCCGAGACAATAGTGTAGTAGCTTGAGATCTTTCATATCAAATGTCTTCTTGAGATCATTCTTAGATGTTTCAACCATTACTTATGAGTTGTCTGTGATAACCAAGTCATCAACATATACAATAATTATCTTGGATCATATGGATGCCTAGTGAAACCATGTTATAGTAGATGTTCATCATTTTTTATATACCAAGCTCTAGGAGCCTATTTGAGACCATAGAGGGACTTGACAAGTTTACAAACCTTTTCCTCTTTAACAGGTGCAACATATCCCTCTGGTTGGGTCATATAGACCTCTTCCTTAAGTTCCTCATTAAGAAAGGAACTTTTTACATCCATTTGATACATTTTCCATCCAAATTGAGCAGCTAAAGCAAAAATCATTCTAATGGTTTTTATCTTTGCAGTGGGAGCAAATGTTTCCTCATAGTTTATTCCTTCTTTCTAGGCATAACCCTTGGCTACAAGTCTAGCCTTATGTTTATCTATACTACCATCTGCTTTATACTTAGTTTTAAAAATTCATTTACAACCAATTCCTTTCTTACCAGGTGGTAAATCAACAAGCTGCCAAGTGTATAAATATGTGCAAAGTTTCAACAACTGAAGTCATTAGTGCAAAGTTTACCTCATTGCAATCCATGTTGCGAGTCCTTAGACCTGAAGTGGAAGTGTCTAGGACTCCATCTAACTTTGCATCTCGAATGGTACTAGTGTACCACTTTGGTAAAGGTTTTGTGACATTGGTGGGTGTTGACTGATTATCAACGTGCCCATCATTTTTACCATCCATGTTGAAAAAAGGAGCACTATCTGAAGTAGATGATGATGTAGGAGAACTTATATCATTCTTCTCATCAAAAATTACATCTCTACTAATGTATATCTTCTTTGTATTGGGATCCATAAGGTGGTATGCTTTGGATTCATTACTATATCCTAGAAGAATACTTTTCATCAGTTTTTCATCTAGCTTTTTCCTTTTTTGTTTAGGAATGTGCATATAAGCAGTGCATCCAAACACACGAAGATGAGAGATAGAAGGCTTTACCCATGTCCATGCTTCTTCTGGTGTAATGCCATCAAATGCTTTAGTTGGTGCATGATTCAAAAGATAAATTGTTGTGTAAACAGCTTCATCCCAATATGCATGCTGTAGTTGAGAATCTTTCAACATACTTTGGACCATCTCCACGATGATGTGATTTCTCCATTCAGCAACTCCATTTTGTTGAGGTGTATATGTTGCAGTTTGTTGACATTGAATTCCATTTTCTTTCATATATGTGGAGAATTTTGTGTTGGTGTATTCCCCCCTCGATCTGAGTGGAGGATACGAATACAATGATTCGTATTTTTCTCCACCTAAGTGCAAAACTCTTTGAAATATGATAGAGCTTCATCTTTATGCTGCAAGCAATATACCCACATTTTCCTTGTATGATCATCAAGAAACAGCTAAAAGTACTTGTAGCCATTTTCACTAGGGGGCATAGGCCCACACAAATCGGTATGCACCAACTACAAAGGTTGGCTTGCACGATGCTCACTAGGATAGAAGGGTGCTCTATGTTGTTTTCCAACAATACAACTAGAACAAATAGCACTCGACTTCTCAAGTGAGGAAAGCCCTTTCACTATGCATTTCTTACTCAGTGTTAGCAAGTAACTAGTGCTTAAATGACCAAATCTACAATGCCAGAGCAAAGAAAGATCTTCATCCTTAGTCACTAAGGCTTGATTATTAGCAATTGTATCAAGCTTGAACATTTTTCCAATCTCAGTAGCACTAGCAACAATCTTTTCATTTTTACACTTATCTTTGATAAGACAAATCTTTGTATCCTAATGGCTATCAAACTCAATCCTAAGGTTGTGGTCAAGAAATTGATTAACAGAAAGGAGATTTTTGATGTACAGGACATTAGTAAGCCTACAATGATTGATGCCAAACTTCAAAGAGATGTCACCAATACCTTTGATTTCATGGGCGGTATCATCTCCTAGAGTGAATGTACCATGATAGGGTTTCAATGTGAGAAACCACTCCTTCTATCCAGTCATGTGCTTTGTAGCACCTGTGTCCACATACCATATTGAGGTTGATTGTGAACCGTCTTCTAAAGTGTGGGATGAAAGCACGTATTCCTCATCTGGAGAATCTTCTACTTCAACAACATTGCTTTTTTGTTTTTGTTTGTTCTTCTGCTCCCATTGTGGTTTGCCACTTTGAAATGGCTTCTTTGGATGTGGTTTGTTGGATGATCCTTTGTTGAAGGAATTGTACCAACAATTTTTAACATCATGTCCAACTCTTTCACATATTGGACACTACTTCATAGGCTTCTTGCCTTTATGATGAGTGGTCATGGCATGATCCTCCTCATGTTCATGCCTTAAAGATTCTTCTTTTTGGAGCAGATTCATGAGCTTTTCAAAAGTGGGTTTTGTCTTAGTGACATTCAAAGTTGTCACAAAGACTTTATATCTGGAAGGTAAAGCCCGTAGAACAATACGCACCAAAACTACATCATCAATTGTTTCTCCCAATGCTTGTAATGAGGCTCTCGACTCTACAATCCTTTTAAGAAAGGATTCCAATTGTTCTCCATTCTTCATCTTCAGGCCATGTTGCTGACTTTGCAAATTTAGGATTTGATTTTGATTCTTGGCCTCATATATCATCTTGGGTTTGTCCCATGCATCTTTGGTTGTGGACGAGTCTCGGATAAAAGGCTAAACTTCATCAGACACACTAAACAGAATGATCAATTTTTCCTTTTTGTCAGCTTGATCAAATTTCCCCTACTCATCAACATCTGTTTTATGTCTTGTTGTGGTGCCATTAACCACATCCTAGACTTCCTCAAACTTGAGTTGAGTTTTGAGTTTGGTTTTCCATGCAGAATAATTGTTTTCACGCAATAGCTGAGAGTCAGGAAGAAGAAACTTTGGAGAACTTCTTGCCATTTTGTTAGAGAAGAAAAATAATACCCCCTTTAAAGAGTTGAAAGTAACAATTTTGTTTAAACATAGGCTTACATTTTTATTTTTATTTTGTTTTCCGAACTTCCCAAATCTAATAATATGCTTGGCAGCTTCCTATTTTGTTTATTAGCATATGAAACCCATGCAGGATAATAGAACTGCTGCCAGCAGGTATGAATGCATGTTGCCTAGTGTATATCTCGTGGACCCCACCAAGGTATAGAAAACTTTTACAAAATGAAACACTCCACAAATACAATGTTTTCATTGAACAGCTATTGGGACTAACATAGATCTTATTATCAACACTCCTACTCAATTGTCATTTGCATGTTAGATGGTGAGGAATATATGAACACCAATGTTCTCATTCTACTACATTATCGCCCCACACACAGAAACCCAAACCCAGAATTCATTTTAAACAACAAGAAATGTTGTACCTCTAAAGCAATGGTCGATGGCAGATTTACTTTGAGGGAATTCTACGATTTACAGGTGGCTTTAACTGTGAAAACTGCACAGAAGATTGCTAGCAGATCGTGCCTTGAATCATTACTATCTTCAATAGCAAACGATGTGAGTGTTGTTATAATACAGGCCAATCAGCAGCCGTCGGTTCCAGGCAGAGGCAACTCTTTTATTTTCAAACTAAGACTCAAAATATGATGTGGGCGGCTTCAACTACCTCTTTATGCATCGGCTTCACAAAAAAAAAAACATCAGCTACTTTTCATTCACTTTCTGCAGTCTCTTAACGACTTACTTTTTGTGCCTGAGCGTTGCCTTCCACCTCCGCAGGTAGAGATTCACATGGAAAAATCATGGCTTGCATAGATAAATTGCCCACAAATTATGAGAGAATGTGGCGTCTTCTTCTTGCAACGGCTATCTCCAGCGATATATGGCACCTCCTGATGTATGGCGGGTCTTCAAAACACACCACAATGGAGCTAAATGCCAATCTTCAATCTTCACGCAAGACTGGCATGAGATTAATGAATAAAGATTAGCATGAGGCAATCAAAATCCACGGCCTATGCGCTGGTCACCAAGCTCCACGGCCCAAGATTTTCTCTTTGCTCTAATAATTACACCATTATTCTCTGACACAGGTTCCCTAATGCCAATAACATTCTCTCCACAAAATAATAGGCATAGAATCCTACTGTAATAGATGCGCCTTCAAGGATAACCCAATGAAAGTAGGCACATAATCTCTTTTGCTCTAATACCATATCATATTTTGTGGAGCAACCAATAATTTGGTTTGCATTATGGAACATATTTATAAATGGAGAAATGATAAAACCTGTGTATATTTTGGTAGTGACGGGTTCAACAAAATACTAACCAAATTCCTAAATGTACTACCAAACAATAACAAATCAAAACCAAACAACAAACTATCTATGGGTGGACAGTATGGAAGATATACCAGCATAAACAATAGTTTTAATTAGCCTTGTTTAAGATCTAGGTGAATGTTAGGGTAGTTAGTGTAGTTATTAAAATAATAAGTGTTTATGGAAGGTTAAGCATCGAATTTGCATTATTGTTCTGAACAAGGACATTACACTTACCTACTTGATGCCTTCACAAAGAAGGGAATGTTATTCATATACAAACAACAACAAAATACTTTTGAGACACTAATGTTAACATTGATAAGGGCGCCTAATATGAGGTATTCATATTAAGGCAAAGAGTTCCACACTCATATGATCCATTCAATTTTACAACTAAAAATATATTTGTGCAAAGATGAAAAATTAGATCACAAGGTATATTTTGCAAGCAGAGTTTTGTAGAAATCTTAGGTTAGTTACATCGCAAAAGACCACAAGGCTTTGGGAATGATCAATGCAACTTAAATTTTTGACATTGTCTTTTCACCTAATTTGTGCTCGACAGAGTCCATCATGCATTAACAACTCATTAAACAAGTAATTTTTCAAAAAGTTGTAGAAATTTGGCTACTTCTTTTACGAGTTCATTATCAAAATCATTGAGGTTAGGACCACCATGTTAAACCTACCAATTATCAAGTAAGTGATGAAAAAAAATATCAAATGACTTTTGCAATGCACCCTTCATCCATTTAGTTTCACTAACCTAATGCTATGAGAACATTGAGAAATTTATTTCAACAATATTTTTTTGAAAGATGTGTCGAAAATAGCAAAAGAAATTTTTACCTAAGTCAAAACATTATTTCAATCAACACAAAGATACTAGTACAAAATGGGTCTTGACCAAGTGTTCTAAAAAAAAAATCTCTAGGAGGAGATTCAAGGAGTGTTGAGAGAACACAAAGATCCAATGAAAAGACATATAAGATTAAACATTACAATAGATAAATTTATATTCTTGGTTAGTTTATCTTGGCCTAGCCTTCATTGTTCTAATATGCTAAAGTGTAGTAACATATGAGAGTTTCCAAAGGATAAGCAAACTACTTAAGTGGTCTAAAATGGATTAGTTTAGTTCAATAATAACCTCCACACTAAAAAAAAATTGTTCTTATGCTTCAAAAAGGTACAACAAATCAAGATAAATAAGGAAAAGAAGATATGGACACTACAATTTGGTTCATAGGTAGCAAAAAAAGAAGTGGGAAATATACAATTCAAGATAAATAAGAAAAATAGTATGGGAATATAGTCTGGTTCGTAAGTTTATAGAAAAAGGAGATGCAAACAATATAAGTTGTTGTGGAGGTAAACTTGCACTAAGGATTAGGTAACAAGGAATTTCTAGACACTTGCCAAACCCACCCAATGAAGACAAAGTAGTGCCTTCACTGGAACCAAACCCACAAACATACATTCAAATAGGTTTGACAAGTGTAGAACCCATTCAAAAATACAACAAACCCAAAGACCAGCCCTTTTAGAATGAAAGAAAAAAGTGACTACTAGCATGGCCATTGGGTTCTAAATCACCCACAAAATTTGTGTCAATTCATTGTCATATAGCAAGCATAAGGATACATGCCATAAGTTTCATAGTTACTTACTGATCTCCATAGGGTGTAAATTGTGTAGATTTTAGTTTGAATATGGTTGCAAGAGAAGGCAAGTTTAAAGGTCATTATAGAAGTGATTTGTGTTCCCACAATTGCCTTTTGAATTTTTATAGTTGATATTTAATAGTAAACTTGCAATTTAGGTAATTAAGGAAAGGAGGCACAACCCCATCTGTATTAGAGTTTTAACCCACAATAGCTTCTCATAGGCAAACCTTTTATTCATGGGGGTGTTATAATCTCGTTTTCACCTCCAACATTATGTCACTTAATGTAACCCTATCTTAATATTTTTTTAATTATATGGGTAAAACAAGGTTTTGAAGGGACCTTGGAACCTTTTACAACAAACATCAACCAACACAAAAGCCAGTCAATAGCAAAATTGCAGCCAAGCTACCCCACTAAAAAAGTCAAACCACAAATGAACAAACAACCAAAACCTAAACAATGTCTGACATCTTTGTAGTTGTCCTCACACCCTTAACGTAGGGATGGAACTTTGAAATAGATTTAGGAAGACCTCTCTTCTTTCTTGAACAATAATCCAGGATACATCATTCAAACTCAATTGATGTGGAGAGAGGAAGGCATCCTCCACCACCACATCCTGAGTCGCCCCATATCACTAAGGAAAACAATTTGCTTGCCCAAGGAAGTCAAATGCAAAATAGAATCTATCAACCAATCAATGACAAGAGTCCCCCTAAAGCCCACAATCTAGGAAATAAAGCCAAACAATGCCTGAGAAGTCTACACCAAATCCAAAAAAGTCCTTTCAAGGGTTGATGAAATATTTAAAGTAACATCACCCTCGAGGGTAGCCACAACAGGGGGACATCCACAACAACATGATCCATTGATAGGGAGGTGAAAGCCTTGTCCACTAAAGGGGGAGAAGCAACAAGGGCATCCATAGTCAAATGATTGGGTAGGGCAGTGTGCTACCAAGTAGCAAATCTTGCAATCTTACAACAGAGACACAAAAATTCAGAAACAAGATGTCCAATAATGAAGTAGTGCCTATAATGGGATGGAAGGCTCTCATAATACAGTGGTTGCAACCAAACAACCTCTCCATAAAGAGGCTTGGAGATGTCAATGTCCACCAAAATATGGGAAAAGATGGATTGGTCCTTGTTTGATGTGGTAAAATCCACTTTCAAAAAATGACCACTTTCAGATGAACCAAGTTCCAGCCCCAAATTTTTTTTTTTTTTTTTGATGGAGTCACAGGTGCTTTGCTGCAAATGGAGACACGAGCCTTCTTATTTGAACTACCCGGCTAAGAGCCAAGGGTGAGGGTATCCATTAGCCAAATTAGGGCACAATCCACAGCCTCATCCACTACGGTGTAAGACCTTTTGCACTCAATAAGACTTGATCCACTGGTAGGCTCATTTTGAACCTCAACTTCACCCCGATGAGACTAAAGAGGCCCATTGGCGTTCCTTCCCAAATTTGAAGAGAAAAGTAAGACAACTTTACCCAAACATACACAACATGGAGAGATTAAATCACAATGTTGAAAGAGGGAAACCCAAACATGCACAACATGGAGAGATTCAATCATAATGTTGAAATGGGGAAACCGTGGCTTGACAGAGAGAGAACATAAGCAAAGTACATTAATATCAAATTTCCTGATTTGATTTCAATCACAACTTAGCATCTGTTTGGTGAATTGGACATTGGTATAAACATGGTAATTATGGATCATGATCATATTGCCCTAAACCCCGTGTGAACATAAGAGTTGTTGAAATGAATAGGCATGGATTTCATTGAGCCTTTAAACGAGAACAAAAGAGGAGTGCAAGTGCATTGTCACCATTTCACACACCTGAAAAGTTGGACAAGTGTAATCATAATATTCAAGATACCTCTCCACCTGACAAGAGACCAAAAGGCCATCTTGTAAACGAATTCATACAATATTTTGATAGGATTCAAAATAATCCACTCTATCCAATCCATACTACCAAAGGGCAAACATTTGCATTGGTAATACAGAAGTATTGGATAAAAGGCAATAACTTAAAAGAGTAACAACTTCCAACTATCAATCATGTTAGTCACCACAAAATGCACTCCACTCCACTTATTACACAAACACATAGCGCCCCAACGAGTTCAACATTCCAAGTTTGAAGATAATCCTGGAGAACATGTTGGGGAATCAACAAAGTTTTGACCTTCGTGTTTGCACCACTGACTGTTTCCCCCCTATCTGGTTGCATTTCAGAAACGGGGAATTTCCGGGGACAGGGAAACTGGTACTTGGCGTTTCCCGACATCTCCAGGTCTCCAAGTCTCCTTGGGAGACGCCCAAGCGTTTCTCGGGAGGCTGGGAGATGCCTAGTCATCTCCTGTTGAGCCCCACATCTATGGGCCGACTTAACTTAAAATTAAATAAATTTTGATTTTTCTTTGTTTTATTGTTGCCCTAATTTGGCGTGGGCCCCACCCCTTCCTCCAAAACAAGACAAAACCACTTCATTTTATCATTTCAATCACATTTACAAAGACTAATTTTTTTGGCAGCAAGCTGAAGAGGAGGAAAAACAGTGAAGAAGTCTGATTGAAGGAGTGAAAAAAGAGATTGCAAGTGTGATAGGAGTGAGAAAGAGTAAGAAGAAGAGGAGGAAGAGGATTCTACTTCATTTTGGAGAGATTTTTTAAGCACAAGGTAGGGTTTTTGAAGTTTTTTTCAAATTTCTTGTTGTTTTTGTTTTATTTTCTAAGTTTAAACTTGTTTTTTTTTCTTATTCATCTCAAAGACTCAAAATCAGATTTGATGTTGAATCTTAAGGGCAAAATGATGAAGATGAATGAATCATTCATCATTTTTCCCTCAAGATTCAACATCAAATTTTTTATTTTAAAAATTTAATATTAAACTTGTTTTTTTTTCTTATTCATCTCAAAATCAGATTTGATGTTGAATCTTGAGGGAAAAATGATGAATGATTCATTCATCTTCATCATTTTTCCCTCAAGATTCAACATCAAATCTTATTATTTATTAATTTAATATTTTTATTTAAATTTTTAAATAATATAAAATTAAATCTGATTTTTAAATTATAAATTGTAAATTTTCTTTTCAAAATTAAAATTTCAAATTTGTATTTCAATTTGTTAAAGTAGGTTGATCTTATTTTAATTTTGTGAAATGCAATGTCACTTTCACAATGAGCACCCAAGACATGAGTGGGGATGACATGGAAATCCATTCTCATAGTGAACATGATTCAGATTTTGAACTTGAGAATGAAGGGGATGACCATGAAGCTGATCCTACAGCCCAATCTAGTTCCATGGCGAGTGCACCAGCTAGTACAGGTTGCCCTTCAGAGTTGTTGGCAAAGTATGTTAGGGGTGTTTTTGATCCGAAGTCTCCTCTCAAATTGTTTGCTACAAGAATACAAGGCACATCAAATTCAGGTGGGAGAACAAGGAAGTGGAAGTGCAACATTTGTGATATGGAATAGTTTGGTAGCGTCACTCGAGTGAATGCACATTTTCTTTTTTGGACAGGAAAAGGTGTGGAGCCTTGTAAGTTTTTGAAGGATCCTAAAAATATACATTATAGAATGGAGTTGAAAGCTTTGGGGCATTCTAGAGGACACAAATATTTCAGTCCCTACTACTTTGACTACTAGGGCAGCCCTTTAGCAAATCCATCATGCGCCACATACTTCTCATGCTTCGCAGACGAGAGGAATGATGTTTGGATCTTCATCCACTTCCACTTCTAGTGCCGCTAGGGGGACAGCCACAGGAAAACACAAGTTGCAGACATCGCAGAGTAACCCCATAGTTGATATGTTTAATGTGCAGCGAAGAGATGAGATACATGAATCCATTGGCAAGTTCTTTTGTGCCAATGGAATTCCATTTCATATTACACGGTCTCTTTATTATAGGGAGATGATGGCTATGGTGGCGAAAGGAGGAACATCATAAGTGCCACCAGGTGAGACAAAAATGAGGACCTCGATCTTGGATAAGTGTTATTCCAAGATCAATATTTTGATGGAGAAGATGAAGGCATGTTGGGTGGCATCTAGGTGCAGCATAGTTATGGATAGGTGGACGGACATTAGGCATCGCCCACTCATCAACATCATGGTCACATGTGCAAATGGCCCATACTTCCTTAGAGCAGTTGATTGTACAAGGCATCGCAAAGACGTTGATTTTGAGTTTCATGTCCTTAGGGAGGCTATTGAGGAGGTTGGGCCACAAAATGTGGTCCAAGTAGTCACAGATTTAGCCCATGTCTGCAGAGCAGCAGGGAAACTCATTGAGTCAGCCTATGGAGCAGGTGGACCCCCATTGTGTGCATATATGAACAAATGCACTCAAGGACATAGGGAAGATTGGTTAGATTAGAGTGGTCACCCGTCGAGAGATGCGGATATTTATACGCAGCACACCTTCACATGCACTCAAGACCTTGTGAAGGAGTTTCTTTGAAACCTTGTGACGATGCCATCATAGCTACATTCTCTTGGAGAGAATGATTGAGTTACAAGAGGCATTACAGCTCATGGTTATGACTAATAAGGTGGAATAGGTGGAGTGAGGCCAAGACAGTAATGCAAGGGAGAAGGTGAAGGAGATAGTGAAAAGTGATGTATTTTTTGGGCTGATGTATACATTTATCTCCCTCATTTTATCCGATATTGGGTTGGATATAGGGATGAGAGGGATGGGGATGCACCTAACCTTGGGGAGAGGTGTATGAGTGCATCAACTCTATGCTTGACCAGATGAGGGTCGCTGTGCGAGTGAAGGACCCCTCTCTAGCATTCTACAATGAGCACATCCGGCCAGTCATTCAGCGCAGATGGGACAAGTTGAACACTCCTTTGCATATGGTTTCCTTTGCCTTGAATCCTAAGTGGTACAAGGCTAGACCGGGTAGAGTGACATCGATTCACAATGATGAGGTGAAGGCAGGTTTCTTTAGGTGCATAGAGAAAATGTATGATTCTAGAGATGCTGGCACAATTCGCACTGAGTGGACCAAACTTGCCACTCTTAGAGGCTATTCAGATGCGGCAAAGATGGATATAGAATCCATGGCATAGGAGGACCCACTTTTGTGGTTGAATTGTCATGGTCTGAGATCTTTGACCACCACTCTAGCTATCCGTCTACTATCCCAGGTTTCCAATTCTTCAACTGTTGAGAGGAACTGATCTATATATAGCTTCATCCACTCTCTTAAGAGGAACAGACTTACCTCTAAGAGAGCAGAGAAGCTTGTGGTTGTACACAATGCTTTGTGTTGCATGGACTGCAAGACAGTTGGGTACAAGGAGAGTCCAGCGGCACGATGGGATGTGGAGCCAGAGGAGCCTTCACAAATTGATGAGGATGATCCTACCACTTCAAATGTAAGACTGGTTGGTGTGAGCTTGAAGGATCTTGACCTTGTGGAGTCCAGCAGTTCCATTGATGAAGAGTTTGCGCATGATTAGAGGCCTCCATTCACTACATTTTGAGTTTTGACATTTTGCTATTAGTATCTGTATTTAGTTTTACTATTTGCCATTTGGCATTTGCTACTCATTGTAATGATGAATTATGTAATCATCTTTATAGACTTTGTGATATCTCTTATGACATCAGATATTCATATTTTCGATATAATAGAAATCTCCAATTTGACAATTTCATTTGTCAAATTTTATTTAGCAATTAGCATTCAAGATATATTCGTATTTAGATTTAGTATTTCAAATTTTGCTATGTTATAATTTTACTAATTTCCTATAGTTTCATTTGAAATGCAATTCTTATACTGTTATACATCTTTTCAAAACTAGTTTTTCAAGTACTATAAGTATATGTATAACTATATCAACACCACCAGCCCGCCACCCCCGCCGTCCCCAAACTTAGGCACTTTGTCCCCCGTCTCCAAAACGCTTCCCGTAAGTCCCCCTGTTTCCCCATCCCCCCGGCCCGTGGACCACTTGTTTTGACTGCCTAAGTAGTGGAACAACATACATTAGATGAAAGCTGTGGCAAATTATTCCAATCTTTACCCCTAGACCATTGGCCACTAGGCTCCAGATAAATTTGGTTTATAACATTATTAATCCCAAAGTAATACAGGGAAGGAAAAATTAAATTTAGGTTTGTTACTCTTCAATAATATTGTCTAATCAATGCATACAAAATGTTTTTCCCTTATTCTTGTACACTGTAATCTTTTAGATAGAATTTATTAATTACGAGTACCTGAAGCTGTCTAATATTTTATAAATTTTAGCTTGTAGAATTCTAAAGAGCTAGCATCTTACTCTAAAGAGCTATCTAATATTGTCTTCTCTGCTGGATTCACGACTGAAAATGCTAGCATCTTATTCTAAAGTGACTTCAACCTCTTAAAACGTTTAATCTGACTTTCATAAGGCTTAATGAGACCGCCTATTAATCTCAGACATGTCTGAGACTGCTGAACGGATAAGTAGCATGCGCATCAAATATATTTGTACCTAGTGACGTTCTTAGCACAGGAAGAGAATCTGTTGCTCCAGCACAAATATACAAACTGCAGCATTCTGCTTGAATTCTTCCAAAATGTTGAAATTTATGGTCATTGAAGAAATGTTACCTATTATAACTCTGGAATTAAAAATAAAAGGAGCTTGCAGTTGATTTTTTCCTTGCAATTTTGATAACTGAAAGCTTTATTTCTCAAATGAAGAATATGAATACAGAGTTTCAGATTCCATTTGCCACAGTTGTTACAAGAAATGGCCTTCTGAGAAATATAGAGAAATGTGGAAACGCTTTTTATGCAATTAATTCTCCTTTTCCAACCTCCAACTTCTCAAAGCCTTTCCACAAGCTTAGCTCAGGCCCACACATCGGTAATCCTTTCAACTTGAATGATAAAATATGCACAATATGCATATCCTATTCCGATGCAATGGTTCGATTTCCCAACAGAGGAATGCTCCCCTCAATTTACAAGTATATTTTTTCCCCAAAGCTACAGCTTTTGTTCCTAGACTCAAGTCACCCTGCTGCACAGAATTCCATATAGAAAAATCCATTGGGAACTTATAACAGAATATTCCCATTTAGAAAATAATTTTTTCCACGTTATTTAAACCTCTTTTTACAACTCTCCATCTTCTGCTGACTCTGAAACATTGGCTGTCTCTGGAACAGGATCAAAGGACAATGTGCCTCTTGGAATTCCAAAGAGGCTAATAAATATTTCTCTATGGCATTCATCACAAAAGTAGAAGTATGAAAAGTGACCTTCACCAATCAGCTTATGAAGAATGGCGCCAGGTACCATACGTTTTGCATAATCATTGAAGGGGTAGGGTACAATCCGGTCATCCATGCCCTGTCAAGATTTCATCATGCTTAAAAGTGTTTCATAGGAATCAGATGGGCTAGATAAAAATAAAGTGCTCACACCAATTGAAATAGACATTCAAGAACATCCTTGCAGATTTCTATATCACTACTGAAAATGCTATCTCAATCAATTAAATTTGAACATGCATTCGAGGCAGCTACAAAGAAAAGCAAAGAACAAAGGTTCCATTTAAACCAAGCTTTTGCTGTTGACATCAAGAAATACCTGCCAAATATGTATTGGTCCAAGAAATCCTTCCCACTCTTCATGGACTTCATTAAACAGTGAATGAATCCATGATTTGATTCCCTTCATCTGCTTTTTCTTTACTTGTAAATCCGCAAGGCTGAATCCCCATTTGTTAACTTGTAAAATGGTTTCCTCAACAAATGGTGTTAAGGTATCTTGCCGCATTGACTCTTGCATGTCCATCAGCTGAAAATCAACAAAGAACTCCTGTTCTGCCAAAGCTAAATCCTGCATGGTTCAAAATTCTTTTAAGTTTAATCAACTTTAAATTGATAAGTTATGGACGCCAATATATCAAATAAAAAATTGCTTTAATGAATAGCCAATCCCCAAATGGGGACATCTCCAGACATGCCTTAATATAAAATATTAACATGTAAACTAATGGTCTACGTTGCCAACATTACTAAACACTCTAAATTACAGGAAGAAAGAATAGTCTCGGCTCTCAACCTCCTCATCTTACCAGAACACACCAGCTAACTGCAACATAGAGGACTTCGTAAAGCTCCACTGAGCAGGTCATTCCTGACAGTAAGGCTTCCATGATATATAACTTCCTACGACTTCACACAACAATTACACATTCAAGAAGCATGGGTTTGATGCAGCTTGGAATATATGCTGGAATTATATCACTTCAAATAAAGCATGTGTCAATGGGCACATGCAAATATGTTTGTATCTAATAACTTCCCTAAATACAAATAGTGACTACAGCGGTTAAACAACTACTTGTTTTCTGTTGTTTTCACATTAGATCTTAAAAAGAGACTTAAGCAATGCTTTCTTTGAAAGAAATAAAACCCTTAAATGATAGGATCCAAAACTAGTAAATCAACTTGATAATACTCCGTTGGAGTATATCTACAATTGACAAGGTTAAAACTATGTGAAAGGCATAAATCGACATGCTAATGCTCTCCCATAAACAAATATCAATTCATCATTATATCAGCATATTACTTGAATATGCAAGTCTAAATTTGTACAATTTGCACAGGAGCAACTTGTACCAAGGGCAACATGCTTAAAGAGCTTTCTAGACTTGAGTGATTACAACAAGTTTACAAAGAAATTCTAGTGCTTAAAGAGATTCCCATTTTGTGCTTGACGTTACAAATTTATGTTCTAAGGAGATCAATCCATATTTAGGTTAAGTTTCAAAAAATAGTCTTCTAAAAGAAATAACTGTCTTAAGTGTTTTCCTTGAGAATTATGGAGCAAACGTTCATTTCTCATGTCTTTTAGATATTTTCATAAGATGACACATTTACTACTCATTGTATGGCTTCACTGCAATTGATATATGATTGCTGAAATGGTGCTATAATAATAAAATCTGAAAGGCAGTGGATACATAATAGCCCTATAAACATTTTCTTAGGACAGTGACAAAATATGTTTTATCTATATATTACATAAAAATAGCAATATCAAAGAAATGTTTT
>VDFB02376852.1:0-20584 GCA_007258455.2 Sequoia sempervirens
TTATCAAAAATGGAAATTGGAAACCAAAAATTGGATACAACAATAATGGCTATAAGATATACAACTACAAAAGAGGCTAAGCTAAGCTAATGGTAAAATGTGTTGATGATAACAATCAATTAAAAAAAAATGAAAACTAGATAATTGACTTCAAAGATTCCACCCCTAGATTTTTATTAATTTCCACTCTAGATATTAATGATTTCCACTTGAATGAGAAAACTAGAAAGTGATGACACCACTAATGGCCCTATAAGGTGACTACCCAATTTGATAAAGAGGCTAGACTAGCCCTAAAATGAAAAGAAATGATAATCATTTTCATGTTAAAAGATTGAAAGGATGAGAATGAGTGAGAGATGCTATGTAGGATATATGCCCCCTTAAGTTGACTATTGAAATAATAATGAAGATACACAATCAATTTATTAATATTAGTTAAGAGGAAAAGAAACAAAAGGAAGGAATACCAAGAATTTTGATGAGATAAAATAGAAAAGATGATGAAAAAGGGAAACATTTAGGTCGTGCCCCCAAGAGATTACAATATATGAAATATCATAAGGGACCAAGGATCTCAAGCCCCTAGGTGACTAAATGGTAAAGTGAAAATGAAGGAGAGAAAAGGGAACATTTGAGACATGCCCCAACAAGTGTTCAAATAATATGATGATAAGGAAGAAAAATTCCAAGAGGAATAAGAAAGATAGAGGAGCAAAGATGACAAATATAAATCATTGATAAGAAATGGACACCAAGGTCATGCCCCTATGGATCAAATAATAGAACCAAAACTTAAGAATAGAAAAGTGAATAATAACCAATAAGAGAATAGGAATATAGACAAAGTCAAAAAAGGTGAAAACTACATGATTAATACTACACCAAACCATGTTTATAGAGTTAATCCTAATAGTAATACATAATAGTAACTAATTATGGATCTTAATCCTTTGTTTAGTCATAGTGAGATGGAGTACAACCAACAAGTATAGAAAAAAAGAGTGAAGGAAAATAAAAATGGTAAAGATAGTAAAAAAATAGAAACTAGATACAAGAGGTTATCTAAATAAAGATACAAAAAATAAAGGTGAACAAGAAAAAAGTGGGAAAAAAAGAAGGGAAATGTTCAAAATGGGGGGGAAACGAGAGAAGAAAGAGGAGAAGAGAGAAATGTAAGGGAAAAACTAAACAAGAAAACATGAAAGGAAAGCAATTCATCTCCAAGGTGAAAGAAGTGGAAAGAATCTCAAGTATATTCAAGAGTGGCCACTTAGATTAACAATTTCCATAGTGCAATCCTAGTCTTATGCACCAAGATAATTTTAAGAACTTTATCTAATTCCAACTTCATTATATATCTTGTAATGTTAAGTGGAAGCAAGAAAATGGGTGATAGATGGAAATATGGTAAACTGCACATAGTTTGGTATGTGAAGGATTGTGTCACTATGTACCATGGATTTTGAGGAATAAGAAGTAGTCAAATGTATGGGGATTGAGAAATGAAAGAATGAAGGGAATATACCTAGAGTAGAAATTCCTTCTCAAGTCATAGGTATTAGAAGAAAGGGAAAAATAAGGCATCCTATTTCAATATATAATCTTAAAATTTATCATAAATTGGATCTAAGAATAGAAAGGGAAAGAAGTGAGAAATCCTTAGTAGAAGTATGGTGTTTTTTGTTTGAATTTGTAGAGCCTTTAAGTTTCTTTACATGGACTTCAAGTTATGTCTCTCAATGTTTGATTTTTTATTAAGGGTAAAAGTGTGTTTTTTAAAGGGTTTAAACCTTTTAGAATAAAACACAATAAAGATAGTGATAAAATATACACATCCATAATAGAATACTCCAAATACATTAAACAATAATGAGATACTAACTATTTTCTTGTTATGAAAATGATTTGAAAGGTGAAATGGTAAGAAAACATCAATTTAAACCTCCCTTTAAGTGTAACATACCTCATTATCTATAAGGCCACCTCATCCTTGGGCTTGGATAAATACTTTTTGAGGAATCCCACATGTTTCTTCAACTTTTATTTACCTTTCAAAAATTCCTTAACAACCTAATCCTCCCCCTTTCTATCTTTAAAATATTTATTACTCTCCATTGACAACCCTATAACTTTGGAAATGCACCATTTTGTAACTTCAGTCTCAATGACCAAAAAATAACCTTCTTAGATTTCCATCCTTATAAAAACTCCATTTAGATAGTAGGACCATGGCCCTTAACCTTCTCCATGAATCTTGTGAGACCCCCTATGCTTACAAAATTCCAACATTGGATCTCCTCCTAATATCACAATAAACAAGCTCCATCCTCACTCTATCTTGTACCCCACATCTAACTTCCCTTACACCTTGCTTCTTTCCCACCATTTTATTTCTTTCTTACAACATAATACCTAAATACAACAAAGATATAAGACAATAGACATACAAATTTTAAAGTTTTAGATTCTTCAAAGAAGATTGTTAGCTATACCTAAAGGACATTGCACATACCCACACACATGCAAAGAAACCACAAAAAAACTCCTTCAAAATCATTATCGCATAAAAGTAATGAAAATAAAAATAAATGACAAGAAAGACTATGGTAATTAAGGGGTCTATCATCATTTTATGAGGATTATCACACTATCAAGTAATAAATTTACATTGAACCATTTGACATTATTATTTCTAAACACCCCTTCATTAGAAAACCAATATGTCACATATTTATCTTCTCTAAAAATGTGACCTATCTTAACCGTATTGAAAGATTCAATTAACCTTAAAATATATCATTCATAACATCTATAATAGTTCAACAAAGAAAACTTTCTTTGGAAACAAATTTAATGATATTTGAAGAGTCTCTTTCAATGACCAACTTAGATATTGTTATCTATTTGGTCATCTAAATTTCCAAAAAATTAGTGGTAGCTTCAACATAATGGTTAGTTTGAACTCCTAAGAAGATAGAAAAAATTCCAACAAGGATGTCATTGTGGTCTCTTATAACACCCCCTCCCCTTGCCTACCTAGGATTCCCTTTACATGCTTCCTGAAAATTTAGAGCTTGAACTATTGAGAGGAGGGAGGAACAATAAGGAAGGATAAACAAGAGAAGATAGTATAAGAACCCTTCAAAGTGGCAATCCACACAAGATCATATTTTTTATTGAATTGATATACATGAAATTTGAAAGAATGTCTCTTATTTTTCTTATCATTCTTGAGATTCAACATAAGAGAATTGTGATAATTTTTTATCCTAAAAAAATGATATAAGAAGAAAGAAAAATAAAGTAACCAATTCAAAGAGATGAGGACTATTTGACTTGTTTAAGTTTAATTCCAAACCTTCTATTAAACCAAGTAAACTTATTCCCTCTCAATTCTATATCAATTAGTGTAATTTGGAATGAAATAGGTCATGTCCTCCATGCAACCTGTGAACTCCATAACACCATCTTTATTATCTACAATGGAAAGGTGGAATTGAAATCGCCAGCTATTAGCCAATTAAAATCATTACAATAATTTTTTAAATCAAGAAAGTCCCTCTATAGAATTTTGTGACTCAAGATAGAAATTTCTCGTACAATTTTGATAGAACCCATTTAACATTATCATATTTTTTAGAAAATAATATAAGAAAATGATGAGAGTTACCTACTAGTATTTCACCATCAACAATTTAAGGATAACACATAATAACCAAGTCCCTAAGGGTGAATTTTCATAACTGTGTTACAATTTTATATAAAGAAATGACCAACACAAATATATTTTTTCAACTTGGACTACGTAAAAGTGACATGTATTTTAAATTTCATATTATATAAACTAATAAAATGTCTAACTCTTAATTTAGTTTGTTTTTATATTTTATATTTTATATTTTTATTTTTAAATTAGTTGGAGATAATTTTTTATAAATTTAATTTTTATTTTTATTTTTTGAAAAAAGTGAAGTCAATGGGATGTCATAAAAATATAAAAAAAATTGATTTATTTTCAACTTAGGTAATATGAAAATATGCCACCTTTGACCTTAAACATTCAAGTTAATCCTCTTCCTTTCACTTTCTACCTCCTTCTACACTACCTACTCTCTTACCTACTCCACCTATTTCCCTTCCCCATCCTCATCCCTAACCTTCACTTAGGATTCCTTCCATGCCCTCAATCTAGGTGGATGAACTATAGTCCCTTTATTTGTGTCTAGTGTACCCTACATATTTGGGTGAGGTACTATGCCAATATTATTGGGGGGCAATGTTTGATGTTGTGTCTTTGTTTTATTTCATATTTCCTTCCCCTTTTCTTTCTTCTTTATCTTGTTCCTTTTTCATGAGATTTATACATATTTATGTTGTTCAATATCCTTATTCCTTTTTACTTCAGTAACCTAGGGTTGATGAAAAGTATTAGGAACCTCATGTTTATCCAAGTTTGACTTGTTTGTCCTTCATTTTTCCCATGTTGATGGAGAATGACAAACTATATTTGATTATTATAGTAATATTAGGGTTAACACCATCCATATAGGTTTTTATTGTGTCCCATTTATATTATTATATCTTTCCTTCTTTTATCATTCATATATTTGTATCCTAATTTATATTTCTCCTTTCTTGACCACCTCTTATCATATAAATCATTACTTTGTTTCTTCATTTTCATCTCTACTTGGTCACATGTTTCCCTTCCTATTTTATTTAAATTTTTTATTATCTAGTGCATTTAGGATTATGATATGCATTAGTATATTTCTAGTGGCATCACCTTTTTGTGCATTGAAACAATAAATATTTACCATAAACCATTTATACTCTTGTGTTTTCAAAATTCACTTCCTTTTATACCATACATACACCCTACTCTTAGTACTTTGCATTCTACTTATGATATATTCTATCACTTTCCATCATGCAATCATTTCCTTAGTCACTACGACCTTGATCTTTGAGCCCTCCATGCTTAAAATATATACACCCATTATATCCACTTATCCTCTTAATCACACTGCCCTATCTAGGAATGCCACCTATAATTAGGTACATGCATACTCTTTCCCTTTAAATTTCCCTAATGCCCCAAGCTCATTAGTGACCCCTAAAACCTCATAACTAAATAATCCAAGTTATGTATAGTATTGAGTGTCATTACACATACTTGTGTGCGTACTCTTGGGTGGAGGCTTTAGCCAAATCTATGAGAGTGGCATCCTAATGTTAATACTCTTTCATGGAGGTTCCTACCAAAGCTACGGGGATGACATCCAAATAAGAGAGATCTCATACTCACCAAATATAATATTTAGTGATGAATCCTTGCATCCTATTAGTTACATAGGATTAAACTTTGGGGGTGGCATAAAAAGAAAAAAATAAAATTAAACCTAAAAAATAAAATTTATAGCTAAATTCAAAGCTTATATTCAAATTAAACTCAAGATATATGATAAATTACATATAAAGTATACAAAATATCCAAAGAAAAAGCATAAGTCAATCTGCTAGCTTGAACATTTTCTTTTTTCGTCTTCTCCATTTCTATTTTGATCCACCTTATGAGTCATTCTAGGCTAAGATTCTAAGGTATGGTTCCTTCTTCTCCTCTTCTTACAGTACTCATGGCCTAATACTGGACTAATATTCTTGCATATTCCTTCAACTCTCCATCTCTTGATGCCACTATACATTTGTATCTTTCCTTTTACCTTCGAAATTCCTTCCCCATATCAATTATATCCTTAAAAAATTCATGGAAAGTCCTTTACACTATTCTTCTCTCATATTAGCACATCATGCTACTATTACTATTTCTTCTCTTTATAATCTTTCATATGTTGTTTATTATTACTCTTGTATGCATACAATGACTATCTCTTTAAATTATTTATAAGAATAAATACATACTTGAATGAAGAAAAAAGATTGAAGATTGGTATCTCCAATTTGGTGTAGCATCTTGAATATTTAAATGATTATCTATATTATGTTCAGTCTTACTTTATCGATCTTGCTCCCCTTAGAGTGCCATTAGCCCAGAAAAGTGGATGTAAAATGTAATAACACAATCACAAACCATACAATTCATTTTACTATTTTTTGCACCCATTTTAGTGTTCCCTTTGTGTGGGTGTGTTTTACCCCCTTGTTTAGCCCCATGTTTATCATTTTCCCTTCTTTTTTTTCTCGCAATTTTTTTTCCCTTTCCCATGTGTGCCTTAACCCTTAAGCAAGCCTTATTTTTGTCTCCTATGTCACAATTATCCTTTTTCAACCCCTTGTTTATGTTTGTAGCTATATTCATGTGTAGTGAACTCTTCCCCTTCCCTTCCTTATATATTAAATTTCATGGATTAATTAAGATAAAATTCACAACCATGTAATTACCCTTGATTCACTTTAATTCCCATAGAAAATTAAGATTAGTTGGGTAAAAATATACTTTAATCCCAAAGAGAAAAAGGGGACTAAGATGATCTTTGATGAGACTAAATAATGTTTCATCTATTATCAAAAGAGGTTGTACATTTTCCTTTGGAATAGCTGATATGGTGAACTTAATTGTATAACTAATAGATCTTATGAATATAAATTGAACTAAAATATATGATGTGTTTGGCCTTACTTTTTGATGTTAAATATGCCTAAATTACCATGCTATATATATATAAATAAAAGATCTTATGAAGAATAAAGGAATATATATATATATATATCATTAGTGCCAAATAAAAGATCTTATGAAGAATAAAGGAATCTAGAGCTAAAACATGAGCATGTTGGAGAATTATAAATCAATCTAGAAGTTGTTCATGCAATTATGGTTAACTTCAAAACTATTGATAGTCTTCTTTGAAATTAGACATAGTTAACTAGATAGAATTGCTCATCTAGCTCCAAAATGTATGGGATGGCAATACAACTTAATATTAGTTATTAATGATGTTTAACACGTCTTAAAAGTTTGAAAAATTTATCACAATGAAGCACCTCTAGTTGCATATTGTATGTGACACAAGTTGTAAATATTTTCTTGACTAATATATTTTGGAATGTTGACATACACGCCCTATTTTAGAGGAATCAAATACTCCATCTAATTGTATAATAAAAGTAACTACAACTTCAATTTTTTACCTAAATTTTAGAAATACTTTGAATCAAGACTAAAGTATTAATATCCAATACCTAGAATCTAAGAAAATATTCAACTAAAGCTCTTTTATTTCATGCATTAGATTTAAGAATAAAGAATAATTACATGATTTGTAATCTAGTATTCTTAGATAATTTAGGATTCTATACATAGCCTTTTTTAGACCATGGATAGAATTGTTAGTGGATAAATAAAAAAATTAGAGTAGAGAATAACTAGAGTTCAATAAAAAAGAAAAAGTGCACAAACCAATTTTATTATTTTTGAATGAAAAGAAAGAAACTTTGATGCATTTGTAGAGTCAAAGAATCAATCCTAAAGGTGGAGTAGGGCCCACTCTTTCTAAAGGAGAAGAACCACCTTGGTGTGTTACTTTTTATTTTTAAATATTTTTTATTGTTTATGTTTCTATTTTTTTTTTACTTTCTCCATTTTCTTTTTAAGACATATAGGCATCTAAATCTAAATATTCTAGAAAAGAAAAATAATTGTTTTTTTAACATTTTATGCAAGTGTGTTTCTTATTTCAAGTGTCTTTCCTTTTTAAGCAAACATGTTTTCTTCTAGCAACATAGAGTACATATGATTTTAATTCTATAAATTTTTAGGATATGATAGAGTTATTTGAGAAGAAACTACTACCTTAATAACTCAAAACACTATTGCATCACTTTTGGACACTAGTCCGAATTAATAAAAAAAAAATGACGAGTAATTGAGAAACTACAATGAACTCATCCACCTCAACTCCTTTTACCACCAAAATTAAATTTTACACCCATTAAATACAACCTAATAAATTTTCACCCTTCACTCACCCTAAAATATAATAAAATCTTATAAAAATGCTTCTCCTCTCTCTCATTTAGACACTATAATTCATAATTCTTCTCATGTTTCTAATTTTTGAGTGAGTTTTCATCTTATTCCACATTGTTAGATCAATGGATCTTTGAAGAACACTACCACAAGAGTTTTCCTCTCCCTAGATCTCATTGAACTTATTTACCTTATTAATATTTAAATATAATGAAAAAAGACTATATTTACTAATATATATCTAAATTAACACAATTATAAGCAAATTCTGGAACTAAAGTTAATTAAAGCAAATTTATAATCTTGTAGGTGTAAATTTTTTAAAACAATGTAAGAACATTTAAATAATTTCAAGAAAATTATACTCTTCAGGAGTTGAAAACATGCCTATTGTATTCATTGACTGAGTTGATATATTATTTTTCTAATTTAACCCAAGATTACCAAATCATGGTGCACTCTAGGAGGTGCCTATGTAAAAAAATAGCATGCACATGCCTATGCACCACAAACCCTAACCAAGATAGTCCTAGATGTATTATGTACCCTAAATTATGCATGTACTAACTATTCCCTCTCCTATTCCCACTTATTAATCTTGATTAAAAGAATGAAGAGAATTTTTCACATTACCCAACTCACCCTACAAAACATATTTATCATTTTTTTTTTTGTTATTTCTCCTACCAACAATACCCATTCATTAAAAATATAGTACTATCATATCTTTTAATTAAATGATTTATATGTGATATTTGATTTTATGTATTTTAGTAATAAAATAAAAAATGATTGACTTTTCATTCTTGAGATTTTCAAATAGTTACATCTCCTTTACTTCTTTACCTAATATTTTTATTATTTTTACTTTTTTGGTTACATGTTTACCCAGTATACTAATAATTATTATATTATTTTTACCTTTTGGGTAAATATTTCTATAGTATTTCTCTCCTATAAATTGATTTCTACCCTTAAAAGTATGAGTTTTATATGCATCATAATTAAAAATCAATAATGGTGTTTTTTATGTTTTTTAATCCTCTTCTTTAGTAGCTCATCCTAATGATGGATCATGGAGTATGATCCAAAACATTGATGAAAAAATGCTTACATGATCTAATCTAGAAATAACATGAATCTCAATAATGCTTAGTCAAATAAATGTGGATACTAATTCTTAATAATATCAAAAAATCTAAGTAACACTATCAATATCAGTATTCCCTAAAATTCATTAACTTAAAATGTATTTCACAATATCTCATTCAATGTGTAGTAATGAAAGAAACATTAAAAGATGCATCACATCAATAGACACAAGAACACCAAATTTTTATGTGGAAAACCCACAAAGGGAAAAACCATAGTGAGGATTAGCTCACAATATATTATAACTAGTTATAAGATATTACAGAATGGCTCACTTTCTAGAGGACTCGTTGTCCAAAGAATAAAAGAAATGGCCCTCACTGCTAGAATAGAAAAGAGGGTGGCTCACTACCAGAGATTGAACTGCTAATAATTCATCTGATATATGTTGAAGATACAGTTCCACTAAAGCTTAGAAAATTGACTTAACACACTTCATACTTCACCACAACTATAACTTGCACTTCTCTGCACCAAATCTTGCACACACACAAACACTGCACACTCTAACCACCACATTGTCACAATGAATCAACCTTGTATATATATACCACAACCATCCAAAACATCAATTAGGTCAGCATAAGTAGATGTATTGTGCATCACATAACCTGTCGACTCAAAACATCAACACACACACCTTGCAGAAAGAACCAAAATGTGTACACCACCAAAATAGGTCAATATGACCTATAATCACTCTTATGATACTACTCCATACACAATTCAACTCCGCACTACCCAAAAATACTTAGGTTGGCACAAGATAGCAAAACTGGTGAAGTAATATCTAAATGAACCAACTGTTCATCCACACCTTGACACGTAGACCACCAAAACACTTTCCACTTGGAATGTACACACCTCTGAAATTTGTAAACACTTACACAAATCCACATAACATAATATTCATTCACGATGGAATGCGGAGCATTCCAACATACACTCTACACCACTAACACTGTCACAACTTAGTCGATACTCTATCAACCATATCTTCAGTTGTGGAAGATAAATAGCCATGAAACTTTGGATTTACACTCATCCAACATGCACCAATATTACCTCAAAACCACATAACCAGAATCTTCATCATGAAGCAATGCAGACCTCAAAATTGGTTCATCGGACACTGAAAATTGTACTGTAGGACTTAGGCAATTATCCAAACCAATTGGTCTACTCTAGACCAACACTACTGCATCTCTATAATGGTTTGTCATCAATGAATGGGTTGAAATAAATGAAAAAACCATAACAACACCATATTCCATACTCTCAACAATCTCCTCAATGAGAAACAAACTTCCAACAATCTACCCCTTTGTCATTGATGGCAACACATCTAGCCAAAACTACTCCCCCTTTGACATCAAGAAAAAAGGGTGCCAAAGAGATATTTATTTACTTTTCTCTACTCCCCCTTACAGATATATTTACATCAATGTAACTCCCCCTAACAATGTTATCCATAATCAAAATGATAAATTCTTTTACCGCAACATCATCAAATACTTCTACATATGTACATTGCAATCAGGAAAACTATCTATACAAAGCAAAAATTTACAACTTAAATTGAGGAGGGCAAACTACCTTGATTAAACACATTCAATTTTGCAAGGTGTGCCTCCCAATCCTTCTTTCCTCTTTCCCAATCCTTCTTGGTGAAGGAAATCAAACTGCATTGACTCTCAAACTGCATAAGGAGGTCTTCTTCATCTGGAGAATTGGGCACCAGATTCTTTTGCGACACCTTTTCAACATCAACTAAAACTCCAGTCAGAGATATAAGCATTGCATTTACCAAGTCTTTGAGTTGACTGTACTGCACTATGATCTTTTTAATTTTCTCATGTAGTTGGAAAATTTTCCATGCATATTTTCAATAGTTATCCTTGTTACACCATCTACATCACTTACCAGATCATAAACACTAGAGGCCTAAGCAATTTGTGACTCTATTGAGTCCATTTGGTCCTTTATGATCCTTGTAGAATTAGGCCATTTTAAAGAAGATGCTTCCTATCTTCTAGCACATAGAACACCCTTAAGTTCATTATTCAGTTGACTTTCTATTTCACTCAAGCCGGTATTGAAAGTAACCTATACTTTACAATGGATTCTTCTACTGTGGCCTTACCCTCATTATTTTACTTAGAATACATTTTTTTGTCTCTTTCAGGAGACCAAAATTTGTAATGTTATTAAACAAATCATCTAATTTCAAAGGGTTATGCTCCCTTATCAGAGGGGTCTTCTTATTTCCTTTATCTTTTCCCTCACTTTAAACTGATTCTTCTCCTAAAATATTTTCTCTTTTATTAACAACAAAATCTTTCTTTTGCTTTTACACTTATTCTTCACTTTTTGTATCAACAATGTCAACTTTTGCTTTCTTTGCACTAGTCTCTTCTACAGAGGCTTGAGATATCTTCTTCTTCTTCTAGATTAGTTATGGATTTTCTTCTTCTATATCCTCTTCATTCTCACAAATAATATATTTCTCTCTTTTGGCATTTTCCTTTCTTCTCCTTTTAGGAGCCTCTTTCTGCTCAGGGACATTAGATGTAGCTTTCTTCTTTGGATTTACGGTAGGCATAGTTTCGAAGGACTTCAAAACTAAGGGAGAGGAGGCTAAGGTCCTAATTGACCTTCTTGTCCTTGGAGTAGCCTTCAAAGGAGTAGGTATGCTTTTGTATTTCTTTGGTGAACCAAAAATATCCTCCAATTGTGCCTTCATCTTTTCAACATTTTTATTTATCTCCTTTTCCTTGTGTTGCAGGTGCACTTCACTGGATTTCTCTTCATAGGTTCCAAACCTATCTACTATAGGATCAATTGGTTTTCTCAACATAATTTATCAATTCCAATGAATACATCTTCCATTTCCTATCCCATTTCCAAAATCTAGATTGTTCTAGGTTTTATTGCTTCCATTTAGCAGTAATCTCTGTTGAAAATGAATGTAACGTCCTTGTATTTATCTACCACACTTGTCAGAATCCTCTCTTCTTTTCATTTTGTCTTGAAATGACTTGAAATATCCCCACAAGGCTTGTTTCCAGGACTCAAAATCTGGAAACCTTCTCAAATGATCTCTAATTTTTCTAGCAATAGGTACATTATCCAACCAAACAACATTCTTTACTCTAGGAAATTCTCTAAGAAAGTAAAACATTAAACAAATTATAAGAGTGTCATACAAGAATCAATATTTGGACTCTTTTTTTTTTTGAAAATTCTCCATTAGGTTCCAACTTAGGAGTTCACATAAGTCTATGTCTTCACCTTCCTTTACCATTTAGTAAGTTGTATGAATTGTAGTGGTTGAAACAAAGTTCTCTATGTTTGTGAAATAGATCTTGTAGCCAATCATCATGGATGCATATTGCACTACCTAATCTTCAATATCCTTTACCATTAGGGCATGTTTGTCAAATTTTGCACTGGTGAGTTTCATTACCAAATCATTTTTCATTGCTTTTAGTGTCAAAACAGGTCCATTAGGGCACAAACCCATTACAACCCTAATTTCATCCTTAGTAATCATATGCACCATATCTAGCCATATGAAATTGTCATGAATTCTACAAAGCACATATCTTACCCACTCATCCTCATAGCAAAAGTAAGGAAAATAATTCCATACCTCCAAATTCTTCTCTGCCAAACTATTGTACTTAGGTTTTAGCATTAAATCATCTCTAGTTAGATGATTGTGTCTAAACTCTCCCAGTTTAATGTGATCATATTCTTCAATCTTCACATGGATGTACATTCTTACATCTTTTGTATGCATTACTCTTAAGGGAACCTTCAAAAATGCACCATCCAGATCTGTTTCCATGGATTTGAAAGGATGCTTCTTGAACTTAGGTCTCGATTATTCCAATACATTAATCACTTGTGGAGTAAACATTTTGTAACTTCACAGAACTAGGGTATAGCAATAAACTATAAATACCTTTGGAATTCTTTTTTAGTTAGGGTTTCACACAATGTACCAAATACTTCAAATCGACTTTGCTCTTCTCTTCACTCTTCAAATGCTTGATTGTAAATGAATTAATCATATGTGAAATAACATATAAACACTTTTTGGATGACGTAAAATGTATTGATTGTAGTTGAAAATGTTAGGTAAAAAAGCTGGTAAACCCTCACTATATTGCCATAGGCACCTTTAATCACTCCGCAAATCTCTACAACAGGAAATTTCATACCAGAAATACCACCAATAGATCAACCATATCAATATAAACATGTACCAATGTGCTGAAGGTATCAACACCACATCTTTGGTAGGGGTTGGAAGATTCTCTACTAAAAGTCCCCTTGAGCCAAATCTCTTTATCTAGTTTCCGAAGGAAACATCCACACCAAGAGTTGGCACAAACTCACTTTTTTACTTCATTCTCATCTTTCTTCTTCTAGATCTTATTCATTTCCTTCTTCATCTCAACCAGGCCCATTTTCTTCTGTATTGGATCATTCTTCTTCTTTTGTGAAATAAAGGGTTTCACATTCTTGTTTCTACAAAACTTAACAATGTGTCCTAATTTGTTGCAATTGTGGCATATGACACCTTTTTGAACAAGCTTAATTCTATCCATTCTAGATCTACATTCAAAACTCTTATTCCCAAATCCATTACATGTATAATAGTATCCATTGAAATATTAAAACATCGTTCCATTATTGTAACCATTCATCATCTGGTTTTTGCATTCACTAGCTTTATGACCAAATCTATTACATGTATAGCACTGACCAAGAAATGATTGAACATTCTGATTCATTATGATTCTACACTCTATAGATCTATGTCTAAGTTTATTACAGGAATAACAATAACCATTAAAAGATGGGTAACTTTGTCCATTCGATTGTCTGATAGGAGGTCTTTTGAATTCTTTCTTTTTGTTTCAAACCTATTTGACATTGCTCTTCTTATCCTTCTTCTTTTCAACATTCTTTAGTATCTGATTTACCTTTGAAATTTCTCCTTTCTCAAACCTTAAATCTTCTTTGTCCTTGGAAGCCTTCTAATTTGCAATCATCTCATCAAGCATTGTGGAGCTCTTCTTGAATATATCTTCTTGAATCTTTTCTTTCTCTGGATTTGATCTCAAAGTCACAATCTCTTATTTCAAACTTTAAAAATTCTTTAGATTTGTCTCTTAATTTTGCATTCAAGCAATCTTCAACTCTTTTTCCTTCTTCAACTTGCACTTTCAGACTGGTGATAGTCTCATTTGATTGCTTGAGATGCTCATTCATTTCCTTGATGCTTTTTGTAGCTTTCTTGAGTTTCTCTCTCAGCGTCTTGATACACTCATCTACATCATTAAGATCCTCCTTTAGATCTCTATTCTCAGCTTCTACTTTATCCAAATCATCAAGGGATTATTTGAGTTATCCTTCCATATCAAACTCAATCTTCTTCAATAAACCCCTTAGGGATAATCTCTTTCGAAGGAATAGGATACTTCCTTGTAGCCATGTGTTCAACCTCCAAGATCTACCTCAGTGATCAATCCAATTGAAGGAACCAGGCTCTAATACCAATTGTTGAACACCCAGAATATTGAGAGGGGGGTGAATCAATATTCCTTGAAATTCATTAACTTAAAATGTATTTCATAATATCTCATTCAATGTGCAGTAATGAAACAAACATTAAAAGCATGCATCACATCAATAGATACAAGAACACCAGATTTTTACTTGGAAAACCCAAAAAGGGAAAAGTCACGGTGAGGATTAGCTCATAATATATTATAACCGATTACAAGGTATTACAAAATGGCTCACTTCCATAATAGAAAAGAGGGTGGCTCATTGCTAGATATTGAACTTGTAATAATGCATTTGATATATGTTGAAGATATAATTCCACTAAAGCTCAAGAAACTGACTTAACACACTTCATACTTCACCTCAACTATAATTCACACTTCTGTACACCAAATTTTACACACTACACACTCTATCCACCACATTCACACAATGAATCAACCTTGTATGTATACTGCAACCATCCAAAACATCAATTAGGTTGGCCTAATTAGATGTACCATGCATCACATAACTTGTCATCTCAAGACATCAACACACATGCCTTGCAAAAAGAACCAAAACATGTACACCACCAAAATAGGTCAGCATGACCCATAATCACTCTTATGATACCACTCCATACACAATTCAACTTTGCATGACCCCAAAATACTTAGGTCGGCACCAAATAGCAAAATTGGTGATCTAATTTCTAATTGCACCAATTGTTCATCCACACCTTAACTATAATGAAATAACTTGCACAATAGAAGAATATGATATGTGATATCTTGAAAATACTTGATAATAACTGAGAATAACAAGCCACTTTGAGGGGGAAACCTCCAAATATCTCCAATGAGAACACAATTCACAATATGATGATAAAATAAGACTCACTACCCCTATATATACCTATTTATGCCTAGGATATTACCCAGACCGACTTAGATAGTCCTATATAAGCCTTAGGCCGATCTAAATAACTAAATAACAATATAATAATGATAATATGACTTAATTAAGAGTTAAGATAGCCACAAGCTGACTATTTATAACCAGATGTACACCAATATTAAGGGTGTAGCATCCCCCCTCTTCAAAGAAGCATTGTCCTCAATGTTAATCAAGTGTGGATTCTTTTGAATGAACTCCTCGTCCTCCCATGTGGCATCTTCAACTGGTAAATTCTTCCATTGGATGAGATACTTGGTGAGAGTTCCATTCCTCAGCTTCTTCGTGCATGTTTGATGAATGCACTCAGTTCCAAAATGATTCTCCTTTCTTCATCAAGCTCTGGTAGTACTATTTGAGTTGTAATATTATGCCCAATTACCTTCTTCAAACAAGAAACATAAAAACTAGATGTATCTTTGTTGTTGATGGAAACTCTAGTTTGTAGGTAACACTACCAATCTTTTGCATGATTTGGTATGAGCAATCTACCCATTGAGATTGCTTCCCTAAAGTGAAACAACGTAGATATCCTTCCAAACACTTATTAACAACCTCAGTTTTCCCATTTGATTGAGGGTGGTATGAAGATCTATGAGCCAATTGATACCCAAATATGAGAATAAATCTTTCCAAAAGTGACTAGTAAAGATAGGATCACGATAACTAACAATAACCTTAGTGTACCATGTAGCTTTTTTATATTCTCCAAAAAATCTTTTGCCACTATACTTCTTGTAAAAAGATGTGATAAGGCAATAAAATGTGCATATTTAGTGAGGCAATCAACTACTAAAATGAAAACATTATGACCTTTATATTTGAGAAGCCCTATGATGAATTCCATGGATACCTCTTCCCAACATTGAATGGGAATAGCTAAGGGATGCAAGAGACCTGATGTATTAATTGTCTCCCCTTTATTCCTTTGAAAAACCAACATTCAACCAAAAAAAATTGAGCATCACCTTTTAGCCCTTCCCAAAAAAAATCTTGCTTGACCCAATGATATGTCTTCAAAAATCTAGAATGGCCACCAATAGGAGTCATGCAGTTCTATAATAATCTTGTGTTCAAGAGTGGAATTATTGCAGAGATACAAATGCTCTTTATACCAAAGAGTATCTCCCTTCTAACAAAACTTATCTGAACTACTAGGATCACTCCTTTAATTGTTGGATGAGATTACTTGTTGCAACATCATTTTTCCACTTTGCTTTGGCTTCTTCCACCCAGTTTTCTTGTAATATTGAAAGGGCACACAATAAGGCTTCATATTTCTCATCCTTCCTAGAAAGTGCATCTACCACAATATTTTCCTTCCCTTTCTTATAGACAATCTCAAAGTCATATCCCAACATCTTAGTGACCCATTTTTGTTTCTCTTCAGAATATAATCTTTGTTCCAACAAATATTTTAGGCTATCATGATCTAACTTAACCTTGAAGTGTCTACCCATTAGATAAGGCCTCCATTGTTTAACTGCATGAAGAATCACTAGCATTTCCTTCTCATAAATAGGTTTGAGTTAATTCTTACCCTTTAATTGATGACTCTCAAAATCAATTGGTCGGCCATCTTGCATGAGTACTACTCCTATACCATTTCTTGAAGCATCACATTTCACAATAAAGTCCTTGGTGAAGTCTAGAGTGGCAAGCACTAGAGTTGTACACATAGTCTCCTTCAATCTCTCAAATGTTGCATTAGCAGACTCATTCCAATGAAAAGAATCCTTCTTCAATAAATTTGTGAGAGGTGCTGCTATATGACCATAATTCTTCACACAAATTCTATAGTATCACGTCAATCCCAAAAAAACCCTTCAATTTCTTAATGGTTTTTGGAATAGGCCATTCCATGATAGCCTTAATTTTGTTAGACTCCACCATTACTCCTTCATATTAAACTGTGTCCCAAATACTCCACCTCATTAAGACCAAAAGCACACTTGGAGGGCTTAGCACAAAGTTGATGATCTTTGAGTATTTGTAATGCTTGATCTACATGATGCAAGTGTTCTTCCCATGTCTTGTTATAAATCAATATATCCTCAAAGAACACTAATACAAACTTCCTCAAGAATTTATTAAAAAAATAATTCATCAAACTTTGGAATGTAGATGATACATTAGTAAGACCGAATGGCATCACCAAAACTTCATAATGACCCTTATGAGTCTAAAATGTTTTCTTACAAATATCTTCTTCCTTAATCTGAATTTGGTGATAACCAGATCTAAGATCTAACTTGGTAAAGTACATAGCTCCATAAAATTCATCTAGCAAATCATCAATGACTAAAATAGGAAACTTATCTTTAATGGTGTACATGTTGAGCACTCTATAGTTCGGACACATGCGCCAAGTTTCATCCTTCTTATGTACCATCACCACAGGCGAGGAGTAAGCACTTTGGCTATGCCTAATAATTCCTGCCTCTAGCATCTCCTCAACATTTTTTTCTATCTCACTTTTTTGTATATGTGGGTATCTATAAGGCTTGATGTTGGGTGGTTGGCTCCCTGGAACTAGTTGTATGGCATGATCATGATCCCTCTTAGGAGGAAGTCCTTTAGGAATATCTCCAAAAACCACTAAGTGACAATAAATTATTGCTTGTAAATTTGGATGAGTGGGAGCATTAGATTGATAGACTTCTAATGAACATAACTATGCCACAAATCCATCAACTCCTTTCTTAATAAAATTTTGCATTTGATGAGAGCTTAGCATTTGTGGGGACTTTCCTTCAATCCCCTTAGATCTACTATCTTTACTTCTGATTGAAACCTCATGAATAGTTCTTGGAAGTTCATCTCAATTGTTCCCAATGTAGTAAGCCATTGTACTCCCAAAATAATATTTGTTGCACCCATGGAGATAGCATATATTGGGATATCAAGGTGATAATCTCCCATTGATAACTTAATGCTATGACATTTTCCAGAGCAACTAACAGTACCACCATCTACAATCAAGACCTAAAACTCTAGAGTTGGATATATAAAACAATTTAAATGAGTAGCCAACTTTTTGTTGATGAAATTATGAGTACTACCTGAATCAATCAACATGGTTACTTTATGCTTCTTTTAGTAACCAACTACCTTGAGAGTTTGAGGAGCACTAAAACCTGAAAGTGCATGACAATAAATGATTGGTTTGGAATCATGTGATTCCTCATCTGAATCCCTTTCACCTTCTAATATTGGTTCCTCCTCATCTTCCTCACTCAAACCTTCAATATCTAACAATTTCTTTTCACTGTGTTTATGTCCCTGACTATATTTTCCATCACTATTGAAACATAACCATTTTTCTCTCTTCTCCTCAATCTGTTTTGGGGTCAACCTAGTAGGTTGAGGAAGTGAAGGTGTTGAATATCCTTTGTCTCTTATCACATTAGCCCCTTGCTTTCTAGGAATCAAATACTTTTCCTCTACCCTCCTTGCTATGACAAAAGACTCGGAGATAGAGCTAGGACTAAACATGCATACCTCATGTTGAATGTAATCCTTGACACCACCCAAGAACAAATCATTTAAGTTCTCCCATGTAATTGTATCCACTCTTAAGGAAATATTTTGGAATCGTTGAATATAATCCTTAACTAATCATGTTTGTTGAAGTTTAGCTAGTTGGCTGAAGAAGTTATCTGTCACATTGTTGCTATATTGTTCTTGGAGTTCCTCTATAAAAATTGACCATGAGAGAGTGAAACCCTTTTTCTTTCAATGATTATAAAGCCAAAAATACCAAATGAACTGTTTTGGTTCTAGATATTTATGGAAGCCATCATGACCTTTTGTCCATTTGGGACTTGATGGACTTCAAAAAAAATCTCCATTTGGTTTATCCATGTTAGAGGATCCTTTCCATCAAACTTGTGCATATGCACCTTTGGTATCAAATTTCTAGATCCCATAGGAGTATTAACATTTGGGTCAAGAGTAGCTAACCTGGAAGATTCACCTTGGTTGTTTGAGACCTCCCTTCTTGGTTCATTCATATAGGCACTTAACATGCTTCGTATGTCTGATATATCTCCTCTTCAACCACACATATCCATCTTCACTAAGGAAATGTCTTTCTTAACCTTAATTATTTCCTCATTGGGATTAATATCCTCTATTGTTACCTCATCCTTATCAGGGGATTTTCCTAGAGTGATAACATTCTTTTTGCCCCTTGTAGGACCCATCATGATGGAAACCAATAATTTTGCAATAAATCATATAAATGAAACTTAAATTCTCTAATTTTTTACTATAACTTACTAGGGCCAAGATACCACTTACCCAAGGGTGACCCGTATAACACAACAGTTGAAACACTTGCTTGGTGACACTGCCACCAAGGTTCAAATCCCTGTTGGGCTGCTACGCTCGTGCAGGAATTGTGCTTTCGCTGGGATGGTGGTCTCACGGATTTGAACAAAAATAGTGTTAGGAACCTTAAAAAGTACCCATTACTGATCAAAAAAAAAGAAAGAAGATACCACTTACCCAGAAAAATATCCAAGAAATTAGCATATTTGCAGGCTTGAGAATGAATTTACTATAAACCCTAACTTTGTAATAACTAGCTTATTTTTTATTTAATTTCTCCAAGTTTTGGACTGTAGTCTTCTCTATTATGTCTTCAAAAACCCAATAAAAATCAAGCTCCAAGTTGGAAATATGTGAGAGATATGCAACTTCCAAATAAATTGTGTAGAAACCCTAATTCTACAATAATTCGCTCAATTATGCTCCAATTCCTCTGAAATCTAGACAGTAGCTTCTTTAATATGGTCTTCAAAAACCCCTAAAAAATTAGAAAAAAATTCACCAAAATCCGAAATATATGTGCCTTCCAAAACAACCTCCAATATTAAGATGTCTTGCCTCTACGGTGCCAAGATCATGCTTCGATACCAC
>VDFB02376853.1:0-15223 GCA_007258455.2 Sequoia sempervirens
ATTCCTCGTCCGTTCTAACATTATTGATTATTGGTCCACCAGAGTAATCGTACTTGGCTCGGGTGAAGTTAGCCTGGTTTTGTGGACCTGAAGTGGAAGCATTATGGGGACCATGATCTTATAGTGGATTCTTGTGGATAGTATGATCTGAGTTGGAATTGAATTGCGATCCACCTACTTCGATGGTGCGATTTTCAATGAGGTCTTGGATTACGTTTTTCAGTTGTCGACAGTTGGAGGTTGTATGCCCTTTGACTCGATGGTATTCGCAAATTGCGTTGTCATCCCACCATGCTGGTTTGAATTGTCCTGGGTCATAAGGTTTTATTTCCGGAAGTGTGATGACCCCATGTTGGATACATTTCTTGAGGACGTCTGCAATGGGTTCACCTAAATTGGTGTATGTGCGACCTCTAGGGAATTGTCTTTGTTGACGATATTGTCCTTGACGGTTTTGATCATTTTGACTATTCGAAGGAGTATTGGGGGAAGGTGTCAGTGTCGTTGTTGGTCTATTTTGTTGTTGTACCCCTTTCAGAGCCAATACGGGACTTGCGGTCTTGGCATCTACGACACCATCGTTTGTGACATGTTTATTCTTGACCCAATATTTGTTTTTGTCAGCGGGTGTGTTGGTGTTTTTATTTTTGGAGCCATACCTCAGTTCTCCCTTTGCGATAAGGGCTTTCTCAATTTGGACCCCTTTTTCCACTAATTCAGGAAGGTTGTGCAACAATGTATTTGCAATGCGAATTTGAGGGGCCCTAGAAGTGTTTGGAAAAACATGTCAACTTTTTCCCTTTCAGGAAAGTCAATGTGACATCGACTAGCGAGGCTTCTCCATTTTTGAAAGAACGGGATAAATGTCTCACCCGACTCTTCTTGTGTTAGATTGCACAAACTAGTGATAGAGGTGTCCATGTCAATATTGTATGCGTAATTTTTTATGAACCTTCTTTTGAGCTCATCCCATGTTTGGATATCTTTTTGTGTTGAAAACCATTCAAGGGCTTGACCTGCCAAACTTTTGGAAAAAAGTCTCATCAAGTAATAATGGGTTGGTAAAGATATCCATACCGATTGGACTTTAGCAGTGTGAAGATGTTCAATGGGGTTTGTTTTTCCTTTTGTGTTAGTGAAGTTAGGTGACACATATCTGTGGAAATCACCGGGCGCCGTAAGTTGTGTCGAATAGAATTTTTTATCAAGATCCTGGTATTCAAAATTTTCCTTTGTAATGACATGTTTTAATTTTGTGCATATATCCACTTATTCTTGTTTGAGGAGTTTAATCCTATGGTAGGGTCGGTATTTCCATTTCCATCGTTAGTTACTTTGTGGTACCATTGCTGTTCTACTTGAGGAAGTATAAGTGTATTGTAGTGATGCAGTTGTTGTGTGCAGTATGATGTGTGTTGTTGGTATTGGAAGTTGTGGTTAGCTGCATGTTGATGAGTGTGAACGGTGGATGAGTATGTTGGAATGTGTCCCCCAGCTGTGCGTGTCATTATTTGGGGTATGTTGTGACCATGAATGTTATGATGTATTAATGATGTCATGGGTTGGGTTATTTGGCTCTTTTGTGTGAATTGCTGATTTTGCACAAGGGGAACATTGGTATTTGTACCTTGGGAGGTAATGACGTTTGACTGTGTTGTCATGTTCACGTTTTGTTGTTGTCCTTGTATAAAGATACGTCCTGTGGCTCCTCCCAAAGGATGTTGTGAACTATTACTGAATGCTTTCGTTGAAGTTGTGTTCATGGTAGTAGATGTAGTTGTCAAGGGGGAGTTGTGATGACTTGATGATGCCCCCATGGTATTTGCTGTTGTGATAACAGGAGGGTTGGAATAATTTGCCAATGATTTCAAGGAACCAAGAGTGGTTGTGTTTAATTGGGGTAGTGTTGTGGATGTTGTGGATGATTGTGATCCCCCAAGAGACGTAGTGTTTATTGTATTGGAGATGTTTGGGATGTTGGATGTGGTATGCAATGTCGTTGTGTTAAGAGGGATGGTGCTTGTAGTATTTAGGATTTGACCACTGTGCGGGGTGTTGTGAACATTGTTGGCATTAGGATCATGTAGCGAGTTACTGTCAAATCCTGGTGGTAACCTAGCTCCTTCACTCAAGAGCATAGCTATGAATCTGTCCCTGTCGTGGCGCGCTATTGTTTCAGCCAACTGATAGACTTCTGGGTCTTGTGTCAATGCTTCTATGTGTTCTTGAAGGAGTTGACCATTTTCATCTCTTTGCATGTAGCGTTCGAATGAGTTGTTAGGTGGGGATTGTGTTGTCACTGGAGGTTGATTGTCTAGATTGGTAAAGGGATCATTCACGGTCCAGTTTGAGTCATGTGGAGGACTGTTGGGATCTTGCCTAAAGTTTTCCATTTGTCTTTTGCGCTTTTGAAGTCTGGTTTCGACCATAAATGAGATTTCTCAAAGGGGATGTCCACTAAATGCAAGTATGACACTAGGTGAAATCTAAGGTTCAAACTGAAGACTAAAATGACCACTGTTTTTGGATTTTTGCGAATAAGGTATGCAATGTGGATGCAATGTGAAATGAGGCTATCTTAGCACTTCTAGGCTTGAACTTTGTTTTCGATTTGGACTGCTAGAGGACTTTGTTGTTAATGACAAGTTGACAAGAGGACTAATGAGTCTTCCTAACTAGACTTTTGAGTTGGAAGAAATCTCACAAAAGAGGACAATGACTAAAAGAATGTTTGATAACTTGGTCCAAAAGGATCTAATTTCGAAAACAATGATTTTGCCAAGGGGTGCTTAAGATTCCTAAGTATGCAAGATATGAGCCTAGGAACAACGTAATGTTGAATGTATGATACTAAATGGGGTGAGGTATGAAACCTAAGGTGATCAATGCAAGCTAAGGGATAAAACTTTGAGCAATTTCAAATTGGGTTGCTTGGCAGAATCCTTCTAATGACAGAGTTTGATAGATGGTTGACAGTTTGGGGGTCTCTGGTTTCGACTGTGCAGTTTAAAAATTTTGACAGGCAGATGCGTCTCAGTTTGGCAATTGTGTTTCGGTTTAGCAATTGCGGTTCCGTTTTTCACTTGCGGCTTTCTGACTGTCATGCAACTCGGTTTAACAGATGCGACTTTCGGGTTAACAGATGCGTCGCGACGCATACAGATGCGTTGTTATAAGTTTCAGATGCGGTTTATCAGAGCAGTTGCGTTACAGAATGTCAGTTGCAATTCGACAGATATGACAGTTTTGTTTCAAAGTGATTTTCGTGGTATGTTGATGGAAGTTTTTGATCTGTTTGATGACTGTTTTGTTTGGACTGTGACAAAACCAGAATGCACTTGACAAACACAGCGTTTTAAGGGATAACCAAACACACATGAGATAAGAACAATCCTAGAAAGGCCACTAGGCCTTGGGTTTGTATACTTGATATAGCCCACCAGTTATACCCCAGATTGGTGATGAACACCTTTCCTTCTCGAGAGCGGATAGCTTAGAATTTGGTGGCATTGGCTCCCCTCCACGGCTCATTAACGTCATTCGAGCACACCAAATTCGGATTCATTGGGTAGTGACATCCAGGAGTACTTCTATCTCTCGGGATGCGTGTGTTATGATGTCTTTAGGGCATGATCGCGTACCTGCCATATCAACAGCGGCCAAGCGGTTGGACACTAAGACAAGAGGTGTTTAGTGGCGAGGGCATTCGGGTTAGGTGGGGCATGATCCATGCGTAGTGAGAGTCCCCGCCGGGATCCATCACAAATTCCGGAACCCGCGGCTAAATTGATTCTTGGGCTTTCCCCAAGAACCCACTTTTCTACTCACCGGTGGAAGTCCCTCGGTGTCGAGGGTGCTGCGGTCTGGGAGTAGATCACCAGGGGTGAGATACTTTTCCCACGAGCGAGGCCCAAAGTTCTAGAATGGGTAGTTTCTCTTACACCCAGGATCACACGAATGCGCAAGGGGAGAGGATACTCCGATATACCGAATCGTGAAGGGTAAAATAACAATAAAGGAATGGGTCTGGTTTTCTGATCACAAGGTTTTCACCAAGTGAGAGCATACTCACCTACCACTCCACAAGCACACTCAAGCATGAAAGACATGATTCATTTTAAAAGCACCAAATTCAAAGTTTGCTAATCTAGGAATAAACAAGCACACTGTTTGTTTTCTCCTTCTTTGACATGCGAATCTGCAAACATTGAGTTAGTAGTTTTGTATGTGTTGGTCTTGGACACACGAAAAAGGATCGCCACACGCAGGCAAATGCGGCGCGGTATTACCAGACAGATGCGGCTCGGTGTATCAGATGCGTCGTTCTGTTCTGCGAATGCGGCACGTAATGTCAGTTGCGTCTCTTTAATTGGCAATTGCGGCTTGTAAGAACAGTTGCGTCATTTCTGTCAGCAGATGCGTTGCGACGTTTGCGGCGATCCGTACCAGTTGTCTGCAAAACAACAGAAAACAACAAAAAAAACCCTACGAAAACAACAAGCCACTACCAGAAAGGATTAGTGACAGAAGATCTAATCTTATTGAATCATGCAGGAATAAAAACTGAATGCAGAAACACATACGATTAAACAACCCGAAATCGAAAATAAACCCGGCGGAAAGAAATGTTATACCCGAGGATCGCGGCTGGTTTCAAATCGCGGCTTCGGGGTTTTAGGATCTGACTCCGGGGAGCCGTCGTCGTTAAGGAATCGATTCGTTGCGTCATGTCGATTCGCGACTTTACTTTGTTGTAGGTGTGCATCGGCGGCGCGCCCTTGATCGTCAGCTTGTTTTTAAAATAGTAGCGCGGCCGATCCGTTACCTATACACCGCAAAATAGCAGAAAACGAAAAGCGTGTAGCCGAAATAACGAAACACAAGGGTTCACAATGCTTAATCAAGGAAAATCCACAAAAATTATTATTAATTGGGGTTAGCACAATAACAATAAAATTCCTATGAAGTAACAAAGTACAAAGGAAGTAATGTGAAGACAAAAGGGATGAAGTTACCCTAAGTCTCCACCTTCCATGATTAACCTTTGTTACACCTCCTAGCTTGTAGATAAATAAAAGATGCCCTCAGATTTGTATGAGCAACTATGGCAAAATGACTAAGCCCTATGCAAGTGTTGAAGGATTTGCAGAAAATAAAATAACCCTACAATGGACTAAAATGCCTATGACTGTAAGTGACTATGACTGTAAGATTAGTAGCATAAATTGAAACTTAAACATGAGAGACTAAGAGTGCAAGAAGTCAAGGGAGCTGAGGGAGGCAAATGAGAACAAAATTGCCCTTTTATAAAAACTGCAATTTTGAATGTGTGGCCAGGATGAAAAGATGACAAGAACCCTAAGATCAATGCTTAAGATTGAATGTTGCTGGGTGCATTAGGGTTAGGTCAAAATTAGGGCAACAGGTGAGAATGAAGGGTGGAGATTGAATTATAACATAATTCAATCAATGGTCGAAAGTAAATGAGAAGTCAAAAGTCAAGAATTAAATTGGAAGATAAGGCTGGCACGGACAAAGAGGTTGCTGGAGAAGTTAAATAATAAAATTTATTTACTCTAGCTGACCAGTAAATAATTAAATAATAAAGATATTATTTAATTATGGAGGAATGTGACAAAAGGAATTATTTTGAATTTAAATAATGATTTTAATTCAAAATTCAAGAGAATTGGCTAAATTAAATAAATCAAATTTATTTAATTTTAGTGAGAGAAACAGCTAATGAATCATTAAATAATTAAATTAAAATTATTTAATTATAGTGGAAAGTGGACAATTAAATAAATCAAATTTATTTAATTTTTAGAAGAGGGGGACTTAATTAGTGACGTAATTAAATAAATAAAATTTATTTAATTAATCGAACATAAATGACAAAGGGAAATTAAATAAAATTATGAAATTTGTTTGAAATTAAAGGAAGACTTAGTGGTGGAAGTGAATGGGGCAGAATTTATTTAATCCAAGGGAAGACTTACATAGTGTAATGGCGTGTTAAGATAAATAAATAATATTTGTTTTACATTTAATAAGGAGGAACAAAATGACATGAATTAATTAAATAATTGCCAGATTATTTAATCAATAGTCGAATGTGGACCAAGGACATAGTGGAATAACTTAATTATGCTAGGGCAGAAGGAATGGCATTAAAAATGAAGCTTACTTGAGGCTGGTGTTTTAGGTGTCACAGTGATTAATCTCTTGCCCCATGTATGGCCACTCGAACGGGGGTCCCTAACTAAAAAATTTTGTGTAGTAAGCCAAAATCCTTCTATTTGCTAGCGCAGCACCGGTCGGTGTGAAGGCATCCACACTTTCACAGTTTGTAGTAGATGTGATCAGCTCGCCATGGGAGTTTCATGGGGGTTGGAAGCTTGGTTGGCCTAAGAAGAGAGTGCATTGTAAGGGGGAGCCCGTGCAGCCAAGCTTCTGAATTCACACGCTACAGATATGCGGTTGGGGAAACCCGCGTGGAATCTAGTGAATATTGTCATGGCCTAATCTAGGATTGTACTTATCTGATGTGCGATTGGTTACATTCAAAACATTGTGCTTGTCAAATGCTTGTTGGATTACTAAAACATTATACACAACATTCACAAATCTGGACACAAACAATCGACCTTAGACAACTCAGACTTTTCAACAAAACATTAGAAAACAACCTCAGTCCTCATTTTGAAGTTAGACTTTGCATTGTCCATCATAGTCCTCATTTGGCATCTAGACTTGGCATTGGTCATTTTCCTTAGTCAACATCTTCATTGTTATTTTGGCATTTGGCATCATTTTATGCCTTGCATTTATATTAAGTCCTTAGTCAAACACTCATCATCTTAGTCCTCGGTACGGCGTTTATCATGACAAGCAAATAATGCTTGCATTCAATCATTTCGCCAGAGGCGTCATCATCATCTTGCATTGTCGTCCTTTATTCCAAAATACAAAAATTGGTGACATAACTTGTCATCTTAGTATTCATTGTCCTTTGACATTAGTCATTTTCTTTAGACAACATTGTCATATTGCATCCCTTATTGTCAAAAATCCAAAAAACATAGTCTTGCATTGTCATCCTTTATTCCAAAAATACAAAAAAATTAGTGACATAACTTGTCATCTTAGTCTTCATTGTCCTTTGGCATTAGTCATTTTCTTTAGACAACATTTTCATATTGCATCCCTTATTGTCAAAAATCCAAAAACATAGTCTTGCATTACCATCCTTTATCTAAAAAATCCAAAAACATAGGCTAATTATTAATCAGCGCGCATTTAGTTGTCATTCTCATCATTCTCATTTGAGCATTCCTTCTATATGGTTGAGACTAGGCTTCAACGACAACAATGACAAATGGAAAACTTTGGACAAGATTCAATCAACATCAACAATATACTTAGCATTTCAAGCCAACATTGGAATTTTTCCAACCCATTCCACAACATGAACATGCAATCTTCTGTGAACATACCATCTTCATCACAAAAAATTTATGAACCATTCATACTAAGAGACCAAAATGGACAAGTATATTGGAAAGACATAGAAGATGCAGCGCAAAATCCTAATATATTCTCCTTTGTAAAAAAATCAGTCTTACGTGACCCTCAAATGTATCTAGCCATGCTTTTGGACGAAGGGGCTAAGTTACCACAAGGATTTGACATAAATACTTTGCCACCTCCATCCGTCTACCCTCACCATCAACAGTCACTTGACACAAATCCTGTCATTAATTCACAACACATGTCCAATTATCATCCTTATCCTAACTTTGACAAGGGAAACCAACTGTCCACTAGTCCATTCCAAGTCTCCACATCATATGCTAGTCCTTCACCTATCAATCCTGTCAACGTCTACATGCCCTATCAACCATCTATCAACTCATGTCAAGTCCCCACATCATACCATATCAATCCAGTCCAAGTTTCCACATCATATTTTAGTCAACCTTACACTAATACAATCCAAGACTCCATGGCATATCCGGTCGAAGTCCCCATGTCACATCCTATACCGTCACATCCTAATCCATTCCAAGACTCCATGTCATATCCAGTCCAAGTCCCCACGTCATACCCTTGTCCTTCACATACTAGTCCAATGCAAGTACGCATGTCATATCCTAGTCCTTCACATACTAGTCAAGTCCAAGTCCCCATGTTCTATCCTAGTCCTTCATCCATTAATCCTTTTCAAGTCATCCCCTCACAAGCCACATCCAGTCATGAAAATTCTATCATAGTCCAAAGTCAAAACCCATTTAATAAACTTGAGGATACATGTCAAAATGAAAGCCCAAAGCATGCCATCATAATGTCACCCTCATGTCAAGAACAAGGTAGTCCATCCCATGACCCTATCTTTCAGTCCATCCATGAAGTCCTTCAAGACAATCATGACATCCAAAACACACCTCTCCTTGACAATGACTCTATTTCTGACTATATCATCCATGACAACCCCATCTTTGACCAAGACCCCATCATTGACCAAGAAGTCCAAATCCATGACAACCCCATCTTCGACCAAGACCCTACCATTGACAAAGAAGTCCAAAACGATCCACTCCTTGACCTTTACGCCATTCATGATCAAACACTTGCCGACCCTATACAAGCCTCGACTATTGACACTTCCCACGATGAGACACTGGCCTCCATGGGACACATAGATGATATTCCTCCAGAACAAGAATCTTCCACTAAGGACATGCTTGCATATGATCAAGTTATAGCTAAAATCATTGGGCTCTATGACACTAAAAATAATGATGGATTCGAAGCACCAAGAGAATTATTTGAACCTGACATGTCACATGATCAGACCAAAGATATCAGTCAGGAATATGTCCAACATGATAATGAAGCTAAGACACGTTATCAACTAGGGTCATCTATATTTGTCAGAGTAGGCTTTCTCGCAGATGAAAATATTACAAGTGATAGTGTCCATAGACATCATGATGGGTTAGCATCTTGCTTTCAAAACAATAAATACCCCATGGCAAATAGAATATGTCAAAGCATGCAATATCAAGGAAAAGGACTAGGCATACACGAGCAAGGCATTCTAGAACCAATACAGCTTCAGGCAAATTACAGACATCAAGGTCTTGGTTATTCCTCAGACAACAAATCAACTGATGTCAGTGGTACCTCCTCGATACTAGGGGCAACCTTATCAGATACAAATGTCAAAATGGAGTCCATAAGAAATCCTTGTCATAAGATTGTTGCCAACACCCCCTCCACCCACACCATAAACCATCATTCTATCATGAATCAACCTCCCCTTTGGGACCAACAAAAACAAAAGTCTTACAAATCAAAAGATCAAAATCAAATGTCAAAGGCCATTGAATCAAACAAAAGGACAAATGGACAAATGAAATTAAAATGGATCCCAAAGAAAGATGGTTCAAGCAAAGAAAATATGTCAAAAGAAAAATTCAATCACAATGTGGAGCCACAATATAAGAGGACTCCCACATATAACACATGTCCACCTCCTTCAAAATGGTCATCAATCAAGACATATAAAAGTGTTGGTTCCAAACACCATCCCTCCAAAATCCGTCATCCACCATCCCAAGTCTGGAAAATAAAAAGTGATTCGTCCAAACGTCCAAACAACCTTTCCATGTCCACCATCATTTGTCATAATCCCACATCTCGCCTAAAGTCCAAAAATCCTACGTCACAAATACGTCACATCATGGCAGCAACTCTTTACCACAAGGACTCTCATGGCACTCTATTGCGATGTGCGTATTTTGATAAGGCCAACTCTAGTATCAGAAAGGATCACAATACGGTATGATCATTTTGTATACAAGTGCTACGATCGACAAGACAACTCCTTCAGCAAGGTCATTATTGGCATATCATGGCACCGGTCTCTACATTGGCACCGTTAGTGGATTCAGAACAGTTAGTGGTTATCTAAAGCATCTAGGCTATCCACAAAATCAAAAATACAAAAAAAAATCAAAAATCAAAAAATCGTCACCCTAATGAAAACCTGGCAGACAGGCGTCTTGGTGACACCAAAAAAATCAAAAATTCAAGAAAATAGTAAAGAGAAAAATTTCATCCAATGGTGAAAACCTGGCAAACAGGCGCCCTGGATAAGTACCATGATGAAAACCTGGCAAACAAGCGTCATGTGTAAAATAAATCGTCTATGTGGACTCTTACACTTGGGGGCAAGTCGTCTCATTTCCCATGCCTTCCTCATGACATTGAAATCCATCTAAGCCCTATCATTTCCGTCCATTTTCCCACCTACCTTGGTCTTGACATAAAACTGGCACACATAAATCATGCTTTGGGAAAACTCTTAACATGTCTATCCTTCGGTCATACACGATTCATGAAACATCATGTCATCGACCATCATAGTCTTATTGTCCTTATACGACATAGTCCTTGCAAATCATATGAAAATTCCCTTAGTCTCATGTCTCCCGTCCTTTACCAAATCCACCCCCTATCCTTTCACGCCTGTCACCTATCTTGGCTTTCCCTTGTCAAACGGTCTAAGGATAATCATCATCCCATCTAGCCCTAACCAATTCATTCCAAATGCAATGAGTCTAATCCATACAAGCACATTATCCAAAACATTACTTGACTGTGTTCCTGGCTTGGCTATAGACCACGATACTTTTGTCACATTATCGTCATCGTCCTCACGTTGTTTCGGGATGCATCCTTCCCACATCAAACAACATTGTCATCACCTGTCAATTGGTATTCAGCTTGACTAGGGGCACAATCATGTTTGTCCTTGGATTCTCATGTGTAGGCATCAGTCATTTGCATTTGTCACGATCCTCTTAAACGTCAAAATCCAAAAAAATCATAAAACGACAAAAAGACCAAAATCATAAAATGTCCTGAAAAAAGACAAAAACATCATAAAATGTCCTGAAAAAAGACAAAAAATCATAAAATTTCTTGAAGAAAGACCTAAAAATCATAAAACGACTTGAAGAAAAACACAAAAACATTCAAATCAGTATCAAAATCTAAAATCAGGTCCGTGGTGATCATACGGTCGGAGTCCATGTCTAAAATTGTCAAACTCTGAGGTCCTCGGAATTACGCATGGCGTGAAGCAAGACCATCTGTCGATAGTAGAGGCATACTAGGTCAGTCCATTAGGGTTCAGCATTCTGGCACACACGTCAAAAATCTGCTAGTCACGACAGATCATTTCTCCAAATGGGAAAACTCCTAAAACAAAGTATGGCAATTATTCATTCAACATGACAATCGTATCACCATGGCATATTATCGTCATATGATCAACACAAGTCAAACTCAGTCAAAACAAGTCGAACTTAGTCAAAACAAGTCAAATTATCGCAACCAGTCAAACTATCAACTCTTGGTTACCTTTCAGATGCGTCCTTCTAAAGAATAACCTCAGTCATTTATGCCTTAGGATGTGTCCTTCCTAGGCATTGTCCCTATCATTTGACATTTTCGAGGGATCCTTTCTGACACTTAAGGATCATTCCTCTTGGCATCACCGTTCTTTCAGATGTGTCCTTCTGAAGAACAAAACTTTGACATTGGTGTTTTAGGATGTGTCCTTCCTAGACATCGACATTATTCAGGATGTGTCCTTCCTGAATATGGCAACCTTTGGCATTCATCATCTCGACATCATTAAAACTTGACATCCAGACACACTTGGCAAATACTTGGCATTCGTTTTTGGCTTTTTATCATGTTACTAGTTTTTCAGCGAGATCCTGACACCAGGATTTAGAGAAGCAGCGATGTATCATGACATTTGTCTTGTCTTTTGACACTCATGTTACTAGTTTCTCAGCGAGATCCCGACAAAAGGATTTAGAAAAGTAGCGACGTGTCATGATAATCACTTTATCTTATTTCTTTCTGACAGTCATGTTGCTAGTTCCTCAAGGATGTCCTGGCAACAAGATTTAGAGGAGCAACAACGTTTCATGACTTGTCCTTTTTGTCTTTTTCTGCTTGTGGTTGATTATGACAAAGACTGGGGCAATAACGCTCTTGGTATGAGTCATGATCTTCCTTGTCTGTGACTGCTTGTCTTAGGTGATGGTACGGCCTTGCACACCTTGATCTATGTTATATCATGGTGTTTGTTGGCCATCACAACAATCTGCCCAATGATGATTGAGAGCAATAAATATTAAAAGTCCTATGGTAAGGTTTGAAGGATTTGGTCTAGGAACTAACATGCATTTTCTTTGATCTTGTCATCTTCTCTCACCATCCTCATATAGGCATTGCATCCATATCATCATCCTTATCTTTTGCACTAACATTTCTTTGTCTCTTCATATTCTAGTCTTCTCATTAATTGAGAACACACCCATGTTCTTGGAACACATCGTCCCTCTCGAGGGCATCGTAACCCTCCTAAGTCATTCTTCCTCATCTTATTTATTTTGCCTTTGGGGCATATCTTGACTTATTTCTTTTGCATGCAATGCGACAAGCGACATTACTGACAAGAGGGGCCATCTTGAACACCTAAAAATGACTAGGCACCGACTGTTTTTACCACTTTCATCCCTAACGCAGGTATTATGACATTTAATTATGTCCTTGAGTGCACATTAGAGCTATTGATTAAATAATTCCTTGGTATTTTATTAAAGATTCATGTCCTTTGATTCTTCATGATTATTAAATAAGCCATTACATTTGTTTATTAAATCCACGTCATTAATTGGTATCTTTCTTTTAATTAAATAAATTTCTTAATTTATTTAATTCCCCTTTATCATTTAATTCTTCTCGATTATTAAATAGATGAATTACATTTATTTATTTAATCGTCACTAATTGTCTTAATTAAATAAAATTGATTAATTTGTTTGAATTAGTGTCATCTCTAGGTAAATGAATTAAAAATAATTATTTGGTGTCGAATTAATATTCTTCTCATTTTAAATAGAATTAAATTATTTAAAATGTCGTAATCAATCTTAGCTATTAGGTCCATTTTGGTAAAATAATGCGAAAAGATTGTTTATTATCTCTCAAAATCTATAATTGTTTAATTCAAATTGGTAGTCAACTCTTTCTGAAAATCAAGCAATGGGGCAGTTGATTTTCAAATCTATATTCAGTCCATCTTATCTCTTTTGATTTTCGACTCTTACCGTCCGAGGGCAATCTTATCTTCTTGATTTTTCGAAAATCTTTATTTCTTTAATTAATTTCCTCATTTATTCTCCACCGTCGATCCGATTTTATTTTGACCGTTCGATTAAGGATTTTTCCCTAACCCTAATTAGGGATTCTCAGGTTTAATCTGGATCGTTCATTTTAGGTTCTCATCAATAATTTATCTCGACCGTCCATTTGAAATGGCATTTTCTATAAAATGCCATCTTCTTCTCACTTTTCGAACACACACACATGCTAAAATTTTAGATTTACGCACATATTATAGGCATTTATTAGCTTGCACACTTAAGGCTTTTCATTTTTCAATTATTGTCATTGTTTGATCAAAGTCTTAGACATTGTCATAGGCATAGGCATTTAGACACTTTTATGTAAATCCTTCAAAACTTGTTGTAGGACTTAGACATTTTCATATTGCTCGAACAACGAATCTGAGGGCAACATCATCCAGCAAGTAAGAAGGTGCTATGGAGGTAATCATGGGAATTACGATTTACAGGTATAATTGTTTTGTTTTCAATTTCCTTTGTGCTCTATAGAACTTTGGGTTTTTATCATTTTACTTTAATTGATCTAATCTAATCCTTAGAAATTACCCTCAGTTACAATACACACAGAGACCACGTAGTTCGATTGACTCAACTTATCGACAATGAGATATGAACAGTTAACAGAATGTCAGTTTATTATGATGAACTCCTAAAGGACTAACCTAGGGTGTCTTGGGGGTTGATCAAAGATAATTCTTTCCTACGTTCAAGCTCAGAGACAACGTAGTTCGACTAACTCAACTTATCAACGATGAGATATGAATAGTTAACGGAATGTTAATTTATTATGACGAAATCCTAAAGGACTAACCTAGGGTGTCTTAGGGGTTGATCAAAGATAAGCCTTGCCTACGTTCAAGCTCAGAGACAACATAGTTCGACTATAGGACATTGTTTTTGGATTTTTCGATATTCAACCTTTTTAGGGTTTTTGATGTGTTTTGGGTGTTTTGGATTTTGACTTTACAATTTTTTACTATACAAGATTTGGATGTTTTTGGATTTTAATGAAGTTTTATGAATGTTTTTGGATTTTTTTATGAGATTTCTAATAAACTTAGGATATACAAGAACCCGATATGATTCATAACGAAGTGCCCCCAACATGACACAGTAGACTACCTCGATATAGGAAGGACAAACTGACCTTTGGAATATGCCAAGTAGTACTAAAGGGGATACGATAATTCACAATATCAAGCAATGATAGAGACGCAGATGGATGGTGGAATAAATAGGGCGAATGTTGCAACGAGTGAATTGTGGTGCAAAGAATGATAGGATAAAGAGCCAAAGAATAGATGGAGGTGCTTTATTTGCATAAGGCGCATGTTTGCCAAGTTTTTTCCAAGGTACTTCAAAGCGCCACGAAAGTGGTTTTCACTAGAGGACAATTTTTTTCTTTACTTTTTCAATCCTTCTCATTTTTTGGATTTTGATCTTTCTTTCTTTTTTTTATTTTCAAATTTTACACCCTTCAAGACTAGACATAAAACTTTTTGAGATGCAAGCTATTAGTTGGCTCCTACAAGGGTTCTCCTTCAATCATTGACAATTGGTATGCTCTTGATCCATAGCTAGCTATGATGACAAAGGGACCCAACCAGTTAGGCTCAAACTTTCTTTTACTATCCTGATCTAGAAGATTCTTCCAATTCTACTTTAGGACATGATCTTCTACCTAGAAAGACCAGCATTTGATCTTTTTATTGTAGCTCCACTTCAGTCAGTTTTGATATACTTGTAGGTGATTAAGGGCATCAAGACGACACTCGTCCAGGAATTCTAGATCATTCAGCTGAGATACTATGTATTCTTCATCAGTGATTATATTTTGTAGTGACACTCGCAGTGATGGGAGCTCAACCTCAATAGGCATAATGGCTTTTGATCCATAGACCAAGGAGAAATGGGTTGCACCTATTGGTGTGTGGATACTGGTTCGATAG